>JAWUZG010001342.1:0-32121 GCA_036785705.1 Acanthornis magna
GTCCCAGGACCCCCTCAGGTGCCCCCAGACCCAAAACCCCCCAGGATGGACCCCTGGATACCTCACGGGGACCCCAAAACCCTCACGGTGTCCCGGGACCCCCCAGAGCCCTCACGGGGGTCCCGGGACCCCCTCAGGCCCCCCCAGACCCAAAATCCCCCAGGATGGACCCCTGGATACCTCACAGAGACCCCAAAACCCTCACGGGGGTCCCGGGACCCCCAGATCCCTCATGGGGACCCCCAGGCTCCCCCAGACCCAAAACTCCCCAGGATGGACCCCTGGATACCTCACGGGGACCCCAAAACCCTCACGGGGGTCCCGGGACCCCTCAGACCCCTCACGCCCCCGTCCCAAACCCAAGACCCCCACAAAGCTCCCCAGACCCCGGAACATCCCAAAACCCTCACGGGGGGCTCCGGGACCCCTCCCCAGAGACCCCAACCGCCCCGGGCCCCTCACGGGGGTCCTGGGACCCCCTCAGGCCCCCCCAGACCCAAAACCCCCCAGGATGGACCTCTGGACACCTCACGGGGACCCCAAAATCCCAAAATCCGGGACCCCTCCCCAGAGACCCTCATGGGGGTCCCGGGACCCCCAGATCCCTCATGGGGACCCCCAGGCTCCCCCAGACCCAAAACCCCCCAGGATGGACCCCCTGACACCTCACAGGGACCCCAAAACCCTCACGGGGGTCCCGGGACCCCTCAGACCCCTCACGGAGACCCCGAGCCCCCCCCAGGCCCCTCACGGGGGTCTCGAGACCCCCCAGGCCCCTCACGGGGGTCCCGGGACCCCCTCAGGCCCCCCCAGACCCAAAATCCCCCAGGATGGACCCCTGGATACCTCACAGAGACCCCAAAACCCTCACGGGGGTCCCGGGACCCCCCAGACCCCTCATGGGGACCCCGAGCCCCCCCCAGACCCAAACCCCCCCAGGATAGACCCCTGGACACTTCACGGGGACCCCAAAACCCTCACCGGGGTCCCGGGACCCCCTCACACCCCCCACGCCCCCGTCCCAAACCCAAGACCCCGGGTATCCCAAAACCCTCACGGGGGGCTCCGGGACCCCTCCCCAGAGACCCCAACCGCCTCAGGCCCCTCACGAGGGTCCTGGGACCCCCTCAGGCCCCCCCAGACCCAAAATCCCCCAGGATGGACCCCTGGATACCTCACAGAGACCCCAAAACCCTCACGGTGGTCCCGGGACCCCTCAGACCCCTCATGGAGACCCCGAGCCCCCTCACGCCCCTCACGGTGTCCCGGGACCCCCTCAGGCCCCCCCAGACCCAAAACCCCCCAGGATGGACCCCCTGACACCTCATGGGGACCCCAAAACCCTCACGGGGGTCCCGGGACCGCTCAAACCCCTCCTGGGGACCCCGAGCCCCCTCAGGCTCCTCACGGTGTCCCGGGACCCCCCCAGGCCCCTCACGGGGGTCCCGGCCCCCCCCCAGGACCCCCTCAGGCCCTCCCCCACCCCGGGACCCCCGCGCGGGTCGGGGGCGGCTCCGGGGGGCGCTGGGGAGGGGTCGCGGGTGGGGTAGGCCCCGCGGGGGTCCCGGAGCCCCCCCAGGCCGCGGGGCCCCCCCGCACTCACCGGTCTCGTCCGTCACATAGGGCGTCGCCATCTTTGCGCGCGCGCCGCGGGGCCGCCCCGGAAGTGACGTCAGGACGGCGGAGCTGCCGTTTCGGGGGCGGGGCCAAGAGGGGGCGTGGTCACCGCGTTACATGCAAATTAAGGGGCGTGTCCAAGTGATGCGCGGATGATTATTAATATGGAAATTAGGGGGCGTGGTCGTTTGTTCAGCGGGGAATTGTGGTTTGTGGGCATGGAGGGGGCGGGGTCAGTGATGATATGGAGATTAGGGGGCGTGGTCATTGATTTCTATGGAAATTGCAGAGTGTGGTCATTGAGAGTGGATACTGGATATGGAAATTAGGAGGAGCAGCCATTGAGGATATGGAAATTAGGGGGCGTGGCCATTGGTTTATAAGGCAATTGCAGAGCATGGTCACTGAAAGAATTAGGATATGGAAATTAGGGGGCGTGGCCACTGGTTTATAAGGAAATTGTAGTGCATGATCACAGAGAGGATATTGGGATATGGAAATTAGGGGGAGGGGCCATTGAGGATATGGAAATTAGGGGGCGTGGCCATTGGTTTATAAGGAAATTGCAGCTCATGATCACAGAGAGGATATTGGGATATGGAAATTAGGGGGAGGGGCCATTGAGGATATGGAAATTAGGGGGCGTGGCCATTGTCTTATAAGGAAATTGCAGCTCATGATCACAGAGAGGATAGTGGGATATGTAAATTGGGGGGGTGGCCATTGAGGATATGGAAATTAGGGGGCGTGGCCATTGGTTTATATGGAAATTGCAGCGCATGATCACAGAGAGGATAGTGGGATATGGAAATTAGGGGGAGTGGCCATTAAGCATATGGAAATTAGGAGGCGTGGTCACCATGGAGCATGGCCAACGAGTCATATGGAAAATAAGGGGCGTGGTTATATAGCTATATGGAAATTAGGGGGCATAGCCATTGGTTTATATGGAAATTATAGGGCGTGGTCATCAAGGGGACTGGATATTTGAGATATGGAAATTAGGGGGCGTGGCCATTGGTTTATATGGGAATTACAGAGCAGAGTAATTGAGAAGACTAAATATTCAGGATATGGAAATTAGGGGGCGTGGTCATTAGTTTCTATGGAAATTACGGAGGGAGGTCATTGAGAGAAAGTGGATACTCAGAATATGGAAATTAGGAGGAAGAAGCCGTTAATTATATGGAAATTAAGGGGTGTGGTCACTGGGAGAGTGGATATTCAGGATATGGAAATTAGGGGGAAGTAGCCATTAAATATATGGAAATTAGGGGGCGTGGTCACTGGGAGACAGCAGATATTCGGGCTATGGAAATTAGGGGGAAGTAACCATTAAATATATGGAAATTAGGGGGCGTGGTCACTGGGAGAGTGGATATTCAGGATATGGAAATTAGGGGAAAGTAGCCATTAACGGTATGGAAATTAGGGGGCGTGGTCATCATGAGATCATGGCCCTACAGGGGTATGGAAATAAGGGGGCGTGGTCGATATATATGTAAATTAGTGGGCGTGGTCACAATGAGCTCATGACCATAGAGGGATATGGAAATAAGGGGGCTTGGTCATTGCATGTATGTAAATTAGGGGGCGTGGCAATCCGGAGTGGGCAATTGGAGGGGTGCCAAGGGGGCGTGGCCAAATGAGAGGCGTGGCCACATACCTGGAAATTAAGGGGGCGTGGTTCTTGAACGGATATGGCGATTGGGGGCGTGGTCAACGGGAGGGCGTGGCCATTTATGGACATGAATGCCATGGGGGCGTGGCCATTAAGGACATGAATATTGAGTGGGCGTGGCAATTCAGGGGGCGTGGCCATCAAAAGGGCGTGACAGCCGACGGCACGTCCGTGAGTGGGCGTGGTCTACGAGTGGGCGTGGTCACCGCCGACGTGGAGGGCGTGGCCTGCATAAGGGGCGTGTCCAACTGACGGCAAACGGCTCGGCGGCCATGTTGTTCTTAAAGGGGCCGCACCCCTTAATACCGTGGCGGTACCAGAGCGGTACCGGGCGGGACCGGGGCTGTTTTGGGCGGTACCGAGTCATTACCGGGCGGTACCGGGGCTGTTTTGGGCGGTACCGAGTCATTACCGGGCGGTACCGAGTCATTACCGGGCGGTACCGGGGCTGTTTTGCGCGGTACCGACTCATTACCGGGCGGTACCGGGGCTGTTTTGGGCGGTACCGAGTCATTACCGGGCGGTACCGAGTCATTACCGGGCGGTACCGGGGCTGTTTTGGGCGGTACCGAGTCATTACCGGGCGGTACCGGGGCTGTTTTGGGCGGTACCGACTCATTACCGGGCGGTACCGGGGCTGTTTTGCGCGGTACCGACTCATTACCGGGCGGTACCGGGGCTGTTTTGGGCGGTACCGACTCATTACCGGGCGGGTACCGACTCATTACCGGGCGGTACCGGTGTGTCCCGGGGCTGTTTTGGGCAGTACCGGGCGATACCGAGTCATTACCGGACGGTACCCGGCTCATTACCGGGCGGTACCGAGTCATTACCGGGCGGTACCGGGGCTGTTTTGGGCGGTACCGACTCATTACCGGGCGGTACCGACTCATTACCGGGCGGTACCGGTGTGTCCCGGGGCTGTTTTGGGCGAGTACCGAGCGATACCGAGTCATTACCGGGCGGTACCGGTGTGTCCCGGGGCTGTTTTGCGCCGTACCGAGCGATACCGAGTCATTACCGGGCGGTACCGGTGTGTCCTGGGGCTATTTTGGGCCGTACCGGGCGATACCGAGTCATTACCGGACGGTACCGGCTCATTACCGAGCGGTACCGGGGCTGTTTTGGGCGGTACCGGGTCGTTACCGGGCGGTACCGGTGTGTCCCGGGGCTGTTTTGCGCCGTACCGGGTCATTACCGGGCGGTACCGGTGTGTCCTGGGGCTGTTTTGGGCAGTACCGGGCGATACCGAGTCATTACCGGACGGTACCGAGTCATTACCGGGCGGTACCGGTGTGTCCCGGGGCTGTTTTGAGCGGTACCGGCTCATTATCGGGCGGTACCGAGTCATTACCGGGCGGTACCGGCTCATTACCGGGCGGTACCGGGGCTGTTTTGGGCGGTACTGGGTCATTACCGGGCGGTACCGGTGTGTCCCAGGGCTGTTTTGGGCGGTACCGAGTCATTACCGGGCGGTACCGACTCATTACCGGACGGTACCGGTGTGTCCCGGGGCTGTTTTGGGCCGTACCGAACGGTACCGAATCATTACCGGGCGGTACCGGTGTGTCCCGGGGCGGTACCGGACCAGTACTGGGCCATACTGGTCTCTGTACTGGGGCCACACACACACCCCCAGACCGTCTAAACCCTCCTCGGGACCCCTCAGGAACCCCCAAGCCTCCCCCAGGACCCCCCAAATCCTTTCTAGGATCTCCCAAAACCCACCCAGGACCGCCCCCAGACCCCCAAATTCCCCCAGACCCCCCCAAACCCCTCTAAGACCCCCCAAATCCCTTCCGGGACCTCCCAAGACCCCCAAAAGCCCCCCAAATCTCCTCCAGACCCCCCCAAATCACCCCCCAAGACCCCCAAATCCCTTCTGGGACCACCCAAAACCCACCCAGGACTGCCCCCAGACCCCCAAATTCCCCCCAGGACCCCCCAAATCCCTTCCGGGATCCCCCAGACCTGCCCCAATCCCCCCCAGGACCCCCAAATCCCTTCCGGGACCACCCAAAACCCACCCAGGGCCACCCCCAGACCCTCCCCAAATCCCCCCAGACCCCCCCAATCACCCCCCAAGACCCCCAAATCCCTTCTGGGACCACCCAAAACCCACCCAGGACTGCCCCCAGACCCCCAAATTCCCCCCAGGACCCCCCAAATCACCCCCCAAACCCCTCCAAGACCCCCCAAATCCCTTCTGGGACCTCCCAAAATCCCCCCAGGACTGTGCCCAGACCCCCAAATTCCCCAGGACCCCCCAAATCCACCCAGGACCCCCCAAATCCCTTCCGGGACCCCGCAGACCTGCCCCAATCCCCCCCAGGACCCCCCAAACACCCCCAGATCCCCCAGGACCCCCAAAATTCCCCCAGAACCCCCCAAATCACCCCCCAAATCCCTTCCAGGACCCCCCAAGATCCCCCAAAGCCCCCCAAATCTCCCCCAGACCCCCCCAGACCCCTCTAAGACCCCCAAATCTCTTCCGGGACCACCCAAGACCCCCCAAACTCCACCAGCCCCCCCCCAAATCCCCCCAGACCCCCCCAAATCACCCCCCAAGACCCCCCAATTCCCTTCCAGGACCCCCCAAACCCCCCCAGCCCCTCCCCGAACCCCCCCAAGACCCCTCAAACCGTCCCAGACTCCCCCAAATCACCCCCCAAGACCCCCCAAATCCCTTCCGGGACCACTCAAGACCCCCCAGACCCCCCCAAATCCCTCCAGGACCCCCCAAATCACTCCCCAAATCCCTTCCGGGACCCCCCAAGACCCCCCAAACCCCCCCAAATCACCCCCAGACCCCCCCAAACCCTCCCAGAGCCCCCCAAATCACCCCCCAAGACCCCCCAAATCCCTTCCGGGACCACCCAAACCCCCCCAGCCCCTCCCCGAACCCTCCCAGGACCCCCCAAACCCTCCCAGACTCCCCAAATCCCTTCCGGGACCACCCTAGACCCCCCAACCCCCCCCCAAAAAATCACACACACAGAGCCACGGGCGATCCGAGCCTTTACTCGCGGTGTCCCCTCGGCCACCCCCGCGTGTCCCCTCCCCTCCCGGAGGGGTTTTTTTTTTTTGGGGGGGCGGGCAGGGGGGGTGTCCCCTAGACCGAGTGACCCCTGAGGAGGGGGCTGCTCTCGCCGCTCGGGGACCCCCCGGCCCCGCCCAGCGCGCGCTGCAGGAGCCGCACGGCGACACTTGGGGACAGCCAGGCGCGGGGCCGGGGGGGGGCGGGGGGCGCGGCCAGCGCCGTGTACTTGACTCGTCTGGGGAGGAGGGGGGGGGAGGGGACATTGGGGGGTGGGCTCGGGGGTCGGTGAGACCCTGGGAGTGACCCCAATGTCCCCAAACCCATGGGAGTGACCCCAATGTCCCCAACCCCGTGGGAGTGACCCCAAATCCTTGGGAGTGACCCCGAGCCCGTGGGAGTGTCCCCAATGTCCCCAAATCCATGGGAGTGACATCAAATCCTTGGGAGTGACCCCAATGTCCCCAACCCATGGCAGTGTCCCCAACCCCGTGGGAGTGACCCCAAACCCACAGGAGTGCCCCCAAATCCATGGGAGTGACCCCAATGTCCCCAAATCCATGGGAGTGACCCCAACCCCATGGGAGTGACATCAAATCCTTGGGAGTGACCCCAATGTCCCCAAATCCATGGGAGTGATCCCGAGCCTGTGGGAGTGACCCCAATGTCCCCAACCCCATGGCAGTGTCCCCAACCCCATGGGAGTGACCCCAAATCCTTGGGAGTGTCCCCAATGTCCCCAAATCCATGGGAGTGTCCCCAACCCCACAGTGTCCCCAAATCTATGGGAGTGACCCCAAATCCATGGGAGTGTCCCCAATGTCCCCAAACGTGTGCGAGTGACCCAAATGTCCCCAAACCCATGAGAGTGACCCCAAATCTATGGGAGTGTCCCTAATGTCCCCCAATCCATGGAAGTGACCCCAAATCCATGGGAGTGACCCCGAGCCCGTGGGAGTGTCCCCAATGTCCCCAAATCCATGGGAGTGACATCAAATCCTTGGGAGTGACCCCAATGTCCCCAACCCCGTGGGAGTGACCCCAAACCCATGGGATGTGTCCCTAATGTCCCCAAACTCCATAGGAGTGACCCCAAACCCGTGGGAGTGACCCAAATGTCCCCAAACTCACAGGAGTGACCCCAAACCCATAGGAGCAACCCCAAATCCTTGGTAGTGTCCCCAACCCCACAGTGTCCCCAAACCCATGGGAGTGACCCCAATGTCCCCAAATACATAGGAGTGTCCCCAAATACATAGGAGTGTCCCCAAATCCATGGGAGTGACCCCAAATCCATGGGAGTGTCCCCAATGCCCCCAACCCCATGAGAGTGACCCCAACCCCATAAGGAGTGTCTTTAATGTCCCCAACCCATGGGAGTGACCCCAAACCCATGGGAGTGTCCCTAATGTCCCCAAACCCCATAGGAGTGACCCCGAACCCCATGGGAGTGACCCCAACCCCACAGTGACCCCAACCCATGGGAGTGACCCCAAAGCCATAGGGAGTGACCCCAAACCCATGGGATGTGTCCCTAATGTCCCCAAATCCATAGGAGTGACCCCAACCCCACAGGAGTGACCCCAAATCTATGGGAGTGACCGCAATGTCCCCAACCCATAAGGAGTGACCCCAACCCCAAAAGGAGTGTCCTTAATGTCCCCAACCCATGGGAGTGACCCCAAACCCGTGGGAGTGACCCAAATGTCCCCAAACCCGTGGGAGTGTCCCCAAACCCATAAGGGAGTGTCCCCCACCCCACAGTGTCCTCCACCCCATGGGATGTGTCCCCACGGTGTCCCCTCACCCCCTGGGCGCCCTCCCCGTGTGTCCCCCTGTGTCCCCGCCACGTCCCCGCGGTGTCCCCGCGGTGTCGCCGCTGTCCCCTCACCCCCTGAGTCCCCCCCTGTGTCCCCGCGGTGTCCCCTCACCCCCTAAGCCCCCCCGTGTGTCCCCCATGTGTCCCCCTGTGTCCCCGCCATGTCCCCGCGGTGTCCCCGCGGTGTCCCCTCACCCCCTGAGCGCCCCCCCGTGCGTCCCCCCGTGTCCCCGCGGTGTCCCCACCATGTCCCCGCGGTGTCCCCTCACCCCCTGAGCCCCCCCCGTGTGTCGCCGCGGTGTCGCCGCTGTCCCCTCACCTGTAGGTGAACGCGGCCGTGCCCAGGGCTGCTGCCACCAGCACGAGCCCCACGAACAGCGTGGTGCGACCGCTGGCCTGGGCGGCTCCTGGCGACAGCGACAGCGACAGCGACAGCGGCGGGTCAGTCCCGGGGGACAGCCGGGGACATCCCCGGACCCCACCCGGGACATCCCCGGACCCTGCCATCCTGTCCTTGTCACCTCCACCGGGACAGGGACAGGTCAGTCCCGCCCGGGGACAGCCGGGGACATTCCCGGACCCCACCCGGCGACATCTCCCGGACCTTGTCACCCTGTCCTTGTCACCTCGAAAAGGGCGGGGACAGCTCAGCCCCACCCAGGGGACACCTGGGGA
Source organism: Acanthornis magna (assembly GCA_036785705.1). Lineage (NCBI taxonomy): Eukaryota > Metazoa > Chordata > Aves > Passeriformes > Acanthizidae > Acanthornis > Acanthornis magna. Next base: position 8,830 of record JAWUZG010001342.1, read on the forward strand.
CATCCCCCGGACTCTGTCACCCTGTCCCTGCCACCTCCGCCTGCTCATGGCCAGCTCCGGGGACCCCCGGCGACATCACCAGGACACTGCCACCCTGTCCTTGTCACCTCCAACAGGGTGGGGACAGCTCAGCCCTGCCCAGGGGACACCCAGGGACATCCCCCGGACCCCACCCAGGCGACATCCCCAGCCCCTGTCACCCTGTCATTGTCACCTCCAACAGGGCGTGGACATCTCAGCCCCGCCCAAGGGACACCCGGGGACATCCCCGGATTCTGTCACCCTGTCCCTGTCACCTCCAACAGGACAGGGACGGGTCAGTCCTGCCCGGGGACCCTCAGCGACATCCCCCGGACTCTGTCACCCTGTCCTTGTCACCTCCGCCTGCTCAGAGCCACTCCCTCCCCACCCCGGGGACACCCCCCCGGCCCCTGTCACCCTGTCATTGTCACCTCCAACAGGGCGGGGATGGGTCAGTCCCGCCCAGGGGACACCCGGGGACATCTCCCGGACCCCACTAGGGACATCCCCCTGCCCTGTCACCCTGTCCCTGCCACCTCCTCCAGCTCAGAGCCACCCCCTCCCCACCCAGGCGACATCCCCAGCCCCTGTCACCCTGTCATTGTCACCTCCAACAGGGCGGGGACGGGTCAGCCCCGCCCAGGGGACACCCGGGGACATCCCCCGGACTCTGTCACCCTGTCCTTGTCACCTCCGCCTGCTCACGGCCAGCTCCGGGGACCCCCGGCGATATCCCCAGGACGCTGCCACCCTGTCCCTGTCACCTCTAACGGTACAGGGGCATCTCAGCCCCGCCCAAGGGACACCCGGGGACATCCTCGGACCCCACCCGGGACATCCCCAGACCCTGTCACCCTGTCCCTGCCACCTCCCCCAGCTCAGAGCCACCCCCTCCCCACCCAGGCGACATCCCCTGGCCCCTGTCACCCTGTCCCTGTCACCTCCAACAGTGTGGGGACAGCTCAGCCCCGCCCAGGGGACACCCGGGGACATCCCCCGGGCCCTGTCACCCTGTCCTTGTCACCTCCTCCAGCTCAGAACCACCCCCTCCCCACCCAGGCGACATCCCCCGGCCCCTGTCACCCTGCGCCACCCTCTCCTTGTCACGTCCGCCGGGACAGCGACGGGTCAGTCCTGCCCGGGGATCCTCAGCGACATCCCCCGGACTCTGTCACCCTGTCCTTGTCACCTCCTCCAGCTCAGAACCACCCCCTCCCCACCCGGGACATCCCCAGACCCTGTCACCCTGTCATTGTCACCTCCATCAGGGCGGGGACATCTCAGCCCCGCCCAGGGGACACCCGGGGACATCCCCCGGCCCCTGTCACCCTGTCCCTGCCACCTCCTCCAGCTCAGAGCCACCCCCTCCCCACCCAAGCGACATCCCCCGGACTCTGCCACCCCGCGCCACCCTCCGCCACCGCCGCCCCGCCCCCTTGTCGCCATGTCGCACCTCCGACGGCCACGCGGGTGGTGGCCACGGCCAGCCCGTTGCCGTTGGCCAGCGACACGTTGAGGCAGAAGAGCCCCGAGCGGTTGAAGTCCTGGCGCAGCACGAGCTCGCAGCCCGGCGACGGCGACACCGCCGAGCACGACTCCGCCTCGGCCGTGCGACACTCGGCGTCCGCCACCACCGTGCACACCTCCTCGGGCAGCCTGCGGTGGCCACGATGTCACCGCCGGTGTCACCGCGGTGTCACCGAGGTGTTACCGCGGATGTCACCGCGGTGTCACCGAGGTGTTACCGCCGATGTCACCGCGGTGTCACCGAGGTGTTACCGCCCATGTCACCGCGGTGTCACCGCGGTGTCACCGCCGATGTCACCGCCGGTGTTACCGCCCATGTCACCGAGGTGTTACCGCGGATGTCACCGCGGTGTCGCCGTTGTTGTCGCCACTCACCCGCCCTCGCATGTCACCGTCAGCTCCACGCTGCTGCCGCTGCCCTCGGGGACCACCGGGACCACCTGGACGATGGCCACGCTCTCGATGCCCTCTGTGGGGTGGCGTGGGGGGGTCAGCGGGGCTGGACAATCCCCCCCGGACACCCCCGGACCCCCACCCGGGACTCACGGACCCCCCGGGACCCCCGGGACCACTCCCGGACCCCCCGGGACTCACGGGACCCCCACCCAGGACTCAAGGACGATGTCCAGCTGCGTGGCGTGGAGGGGTCAGCGGGGCTGGACAGTCCCCCCCGGACACCCCCGGACCACCCCGGGACTCACGGGACCCCCACCCGGGTCTCACAGACCCCCCGGGACCACCCCCGGGACTCACAGACGATGTCCAGCTGGGTGGCGTGGGGGGGTCAGCGGGGCTGGACAGTGCCCCCCGGACACCCCCGGACCACCCCGGGACCCCCACCCGGGACTCACGGACTCCCTGGGACCCCCCGGACCCCCAGGACCACCCCCGGACCCCCCGGGACCACCCCGGACCACCCCGGGACTCACAGACGATGTCCAGCTGGGTGGCGTGGGGGGGTCAGCGGGGCTGGACAGTGCCCCCCGGACACCCCCGGACCACCCCGGGACCCCCACCCGGGACTCACGGACTCCCTGGGACCCCCCGGACCCCCAGGACCACCCCCGGACCCCCCGGGACCACCCCGGACCACCCCGGGACTCACAGACGATGTCCAGCTGGGTGGCGTGGAGGGGTCGGCAGGGCCGGACAGTGCCGGACAGTCCCCCCCGGACCCCCCGGGACCACCCCGGGACCCCCACCCGGGACTCACGGACCCCCTGGGACCCCCGGGACCACCCCCGGACCATCCCCGGACCCCCGGGACCCCCACCCGGGACTCACGGACGATGTCCAGCTGGGTGGCGTGGAGGGGTCAGCGGGGCCGGACAGTGCCACCCAGACCCCCCGGGACCCCCCGAAACTCTCAGGACCACCCCCGGGACGCCCCCCCGGGACTCACGGACCCCCCGGGACCCCCCGGGACTCACGGACGATGTCCAGCTGGGTGGCGAAAGTGCCATATCGGTAGAGGACACAGCTCGGGGAGTCCTCGGCCGGGGCCTGGCGCTTGACCAGCGCCAGCGGCTGGGCGGTGGCCGCAGCTGTGGCTCCAGCTGTGGCTCCAGATGTGGCCCCGGGGGTGTTTCCAGCTGTGGCGGCGGCCAGGGACACGGCCGTGGCTCCCACGGTGGCACCCGCGGTGACATCCGCCGTGACTCCGAGGGTGGCCGCGGCTGTGGCATCGAGGGCAGGTCCAGCTGTGGCTCCAGCTGTGGCCACCACTGTCGCCGCCACTGTGGCTCCAGCTGTGGCATCGATGGCAGCTCCAGCTGTGGCTCCAGCTGTGACATCACCCGCGGCTCCCTCTGTCGCCACATCTGCAGGACACACGCAGGACGCTGGGCAAGGACAAGGCGACACCGAGCCCTCGGGGACACCCCGCCCGTGTCCCCTCCCCTCCCCGCCACCACCCCCGCCCCGGGCCGGCACCGACCTGCGGCCACTGTCCCCTCCGCGGGGACCGGCGTGTCCCCGGCAGCGGTGGCGACAGCTGGGGACACCGAGGAGGTGGCGGCGGCGGCGGCGGTGCTGAGCGCGGGGTCGGTGGCGGAGGGGACCGAGAGCTCGGTGACAGCGGCGACAGAGGGCTCGACGGCGGAGGTGGCAGAGGGGTCGGTGGCGGCGGGGACCGAGGGCTCGATGGCGGAGGTGACAGCGGGCTCGGTGACCACGGGGACAGCGGGCTCGGTGACAGAGGGGTCCGAGGGTTCTGCCGCCGAGCCCCCGGTGGGCTCCGCGGGCTCCCCGGAGGCTGCGGGAGCTGCGGGAAAAGTGGGGTGGGGTCAGCGCGGCCAGGGACCCCCGGGACCCCCAGAGAGTCCGGAGTTGGGGACAGCCCGGTGTGGGACCCCCAGAGAGTCCGGTGTGGGGTCAACGCCGGTGTGGGACCCCCGGGACCCCCCTGAGTGCGGGTTGGGGTCCCCCCCTGTCACCCACCAGGATCGGTATCCCCCCTGTGTCATTGGTGTCCCCTCGTGTCACCCACAGGGATCGGGGTCCCTCCGCCCCATTGTTGTCACCCACCATGATCGGTGTCACCCACCAGGATCGGTGTTCCCCCCTGTCACCCACCGGGATCGACGTCCCCCGTGTCACCCACCAGGACTGGTGTCCCCTCTTGTCACCCACCGGGATCGGTGACCCCCTGTGCCATCGGTGTCCTCCCGTGTCACCCACCGGGATCGATGTCACCCACCGGGATCGGTGTCCCCCCTTGTCACCCACCAGGATCGATGTCACCCACCGGCATCAGTGTCCCCCCGTGTCACCCACCAGGATCGATGTCACCCACCGGGATCGGTGTCCCCCCTTGTCACCCACCAGGATCGATGTCACCCACCGGCATCAGTGTCCCCCCGTGTCACCCACCAGGATCAATGTCACCCACCGGGATCGGTGTCACCCCGTGTCACCCACCGGGATCGGTGTCCCCCTGCCCCATCAGGGTCCCCGCTTGTCACCCACCGGGATCAATGTCACCCACCGGGATCGGTGTGCCCCCGTGTCACCCACCAGGATCGGTGTCCCCCCGTGTCACCCACCGGGATCGATGTCACCCCGTGTCACCCACCGGGATCGATGTCACCCACTGGGATCGGTGTCACCCACCGGAATCGATGTCACCCACCACGATCGGTGTCACCCCTTGTCCCCCACCGGTACCGGTGTCCCCCGCCCCCTCACGCCCCCCCCCAGTGTCCCCCCGCCCCCTCACCCGTGCTGGCCGCCGCCGCCGTGCTCTGTCCCCCGGCGGGGGTGGTGGCCGCGGGCCCCGCGGTGGCCGTGGGACCCTCGGACGGGGCCGGGGTGGCGGTGGGGCCGCAGGGGCTGAGGGGGATGGCAGCCTGGAGCACGACACGCGCCGAGAAGGAGCCGATGTCGCGATAGGTGTGGGTGACGGTGGCGCTGCGCGAGATGAGTGTCCCGCTCTGGTCGCCGAAGTCCCACGAGAAGGACACGTCGGCGTCGCGCAGGTAGCGGCTCGGGTCGTGCACGCGCACCGTGAACGCCACCGCGCGGTTCCGCACGAAGCGACCGTCGCCTGTCACCGCGTCCTGCAGCTGCGACACGTCCACGGCGAACGGGACCTGGTCTGGGGACAGAGAGGGGACAGAGCGGGGACAGAGCGGTCACTGCTGGTGGAGAGGGGACAGCGCTCCGGGAGGCGATGGTGCCGCCGGGGGGGCAGGGACAGCGCTGGGTGGCACCTGTGCCTGGTGTCACCTGTGCCCAGGGTCACCTGTACCCGGTGTCACTGACAGCGCTGGGTGGCACCTGTGCCCGGTGTCACCAGCACCCTGTGCCATCTGCACCCGGTGTCACCTACAGCACCGGCACCCAGTGTCACCTGCACCCGGTGTCATCTGTGCCCGGTGTCACCTACAGTGCCGGGTGTCACTTGTGCCCAGCATCACCTGCACCCGGTGTCACCTACAGCACCGGCACCCAGTGTCACCTGCGCCTGGTGTCACCTGCACCCAGTGTCACCTACACCCGGTGTCACTTGCACCCGGTATCACCTATATCCTGTGTCACCTGCACCCCGTGTCACCTACAGCCCCGGCACTCAGTGCCACCTACAGCCCAGTGTCACCTGCACCCGGTGTCACCTACAGTACCGGGTGTCACCGACAGCCCAGTGTCGCCTGCACCCAGTGTCACCTGCACCCAGTGTCACCTATATCCAGTGTCACCTTCCTGCTCCATTCCTGCCCCATTTCTGCCCCATTCCCATCCCATTTCCCCCCACATTTCCTGCCCCATTTCCCACCACCCCCACCCCATTCCCGCCCCATCTCCTGCCCCATTTCCCATCCCATTTCCGCCCCACTCCCACCCCATTTCCTTCCTCATTTCTGCCCCATTTCCCACCACCCCCACCCCATTTCCCACCCCATCTCCCACCCAATTTACCACCCCATTTCCTGCCCCATTCCCACCCCATCTCCCGCCCCATTCCCACCCCATTTCCACCCCATTTCCCATCCCATTTCCACCCCATTTCCTGCCCCATTTCCCACCCATTTCCCATCCCATCCCCACCCCATTTCCTGCCCCATTTCCCACCACCCCTGAGCCATCTCCTGCCCCATTTCCCACCCCATTTCCTTCCTCATTTCTGCCCAATTTCCCACCACCCCGACCCCGTTTCCCACCCCATTTCCCACCACCCCTGCCCCATTCCTGCCCCATTTCCCACCCCATTCCCACCCCATTCCCGCCCCATTTCCCGCCCCACAGCGTGACCCACCGGTGATGCTGAACTGGGTGCTGGCGTGGCCGATGGGGATGAACTTCTGGCGGCCGCGGTAGTGATAGACAACAACCTCCATGGTGTAGGAGCCCAGCGGCACCCCGGCCGTGCCCACCGTGAGCCGCGACGCTGCGCCGTCCACCACCTGCCAGTAGCGCCCTGGGGACAGCGGGGACAGTGTCACCATGGTGGGACAGAGACATCACGGGGACAGCCCAGCCGTGGCCACTGTGAGCCGCGACATCGCCCCGTCCACCACCTGCCAGTAGCGCCCTGGGGACAGCGGGGACACAGACACCATGGTGGGGACAGGGACATCACGGGGACAGGGACAGCATGGTGGGGACAGGGACATCACGGGGACAGGGACACCACCGGGACAGCCTGGCCATGCCCACCGTGAGCCTGTGCACCACCTGCCAGTAGCGCCCTGGGGACAGCGGGGACACCCAGGGGTCAGTGCCACCACAATGGGGACAGGGACACCATAGTGGGGACAGGGACACCATGGGGACAGCCTGGCCATGCCCGCTGTGAGCCTGTCCACCACCTGCCAGTAGCACCCTGGGGACAGCGGGGACACGGACACCATGGTGGGGTCAGTGCCACCATTGGGACAGCCCGGCCATGGCCACCGTGAGCCTGTCCACCACCTGCCAGTAGCGCCCTGGGGACAGCGGGGACAGTGTCACCATGGTGGGGACAGGGACATCACGGGGACAGCCCAGCCGTGGCCACTGTGAGCCGCGACATCGCCCCATCCACCACCTGCCAGTAGCGCCCTGGGGACAGCGGGGACAGTGTCACCATGGTGGGGACAGGGACATCACGGGGACAGTCCAGCCATGGCCACCGTGAGCCGCGACATCGCACCATCCACCACCTGCCAGTAGCGCCCTGGGGACAGCGGGGACATCTAGGGGTCAGTGCCACCACAATGGGGACAGTGACATTGAGGGGACAGCCCGGCTGTGCCCACCGTGAGCCGCGACACCGCACCGTCCACCACCTGCCAGTAGCGCCCTGGGGACAGTGACACCGCACAGGGGTCAGGGACACCGCGGGGACAGCCCGGGGTCAGTGCCACCATAGTGGACTCAGTGCCACCATAGTGGACTCAGTGCCACCATAGCAGGGGCAGTGCCACCATGGGGAACCACAGCTGTGCCCACCGTGAACCTGTCCACCACCTGCCAGTAGCACCCTGGGGACAGCGGGGACACCCAGGGGTCAGGGACACCATAGGGGGGTCAGGGACACCACGGGGACAGCCTGGAGTCAGTGCCGCCACCACAGTGGGCTCAGTGCCACCACAGTGGGGTCAGTGCCACCATAGCAGGGTCAGTGCCACCACAGGAACACCCTGGGGTCAGTGCCACCACAACAGGGACAAGGACACCATAGTGGGGACAGGGACACCATGGGGACAGCCCGGCCATGCCCACTGTGAGCCTGGCCACCACCTGCCAGTAGCGCCCTGGGGACAGTGGGGACAGTGCCACCATGGTGGGGTCAGTGTCACCACCTCAGTCTCAGTGCCACCACTGTGGGATCAATGCCACCCTCGGCTCAGTGCCACCACAGTGGGGTCAGGGCCACCACAAGGGGCTCAATGACGCCACTGTGGGATCATTGCCACCAGCCTGGTCTCACTGCCACCACAGCAGGGTCAGTGCCACCAGAGCAGGCTCAGTGCCACCACAGCAGGGTCAGTGTCACCACCCCGCTCTCAGTGCCACCACAGCGGATTCTGTGCCACCACAGGGGGCTCAATGCCACCACCCCGATCTCAGTGCCACCACAGCGGGGTCAGTGCCACCACCCCAGTCTCAGTGTCACTGAGAGGGGTCGGTGCCACCCCAGACACACTCCAGGCTCAATGCACTCTGCTCTCAATGCCACCACTGTGGGCTCACTGCCATCACAGCAGGATCAGTGCCACCACAGTGGGGTCAGTCCCACAGGTGCCACCACAGGGACACCCCGGTTCCACTGCCACCACAGCAGGGTCAGTGCCACCACTGTAGGCTCAGTGCCACCACCCCACTCTCAGTGCCACCCCAGGCACACTCCCGGCTCAGTGCCACCACCCCACTCTCAATGCCACCACTGTGGGATCAGTACCACCACAGCAGGGCCAGTGCCACCACTCCGGTCCCAGTGCCACCACTGTGGGCTCAGTGCCACCACCCCTGTCCCAGCGCCACCCCCTGTCCCTTCCCGTCCCCAAGTCACTCACCCCACATCCACCACACATAGACGAACTTCCCTCTCCTCCCTCGCGGCATCTCAGTGCCACCACCCTGAGCCCAGTGCCACCACCCTGGGCCCAGTGCCACCACAGCAGGGTCAGTGCCACCACAGTGGGGTCAGTCCCACCAGTGCCACCACAGGGACACCCTGGTCCCACTGCCACCACAGCAGGGCCAGTGCCACCACCCCTGTCCCAGTGCCACCACCCCTGTCCCAGCGCCACCCCCTGTCCCTTCCCGTCCCCAAGTCAGTCACCCCACGTCCACCACACATAGACGAACTTCCCTCTCCTCCCTCGCGGCATCTCAGTGCCACCACCCTGGGCTCAGTGCCACCACAGACACACTCCAGGCTCAGTGCCACCACTGTGGGATCAGTGCCACCACTGTGGGATCAGTCCCACCACAGTGGGCTCAGTGCCACCGTAGCAGAGACGGTGCCACCATAGCAGGGTTAATGCCACCACAGTGGGCTCAGCGCCACCACCGTGGGGTCAGTGCCACCACAGTGGGCTCAGTGCCACCACCCCTCTGTCAATGCCACCACCCGCTCTCAATGCCACCTGCGCCACCACCCCGCTCTCAATGCCACCACCCCTGTCCCAGTGCCACCCCCTGTCCCTTCCCGTCCCCAAGTCACTCACCCCATGTCCACCACACATAGACAAACTTCCCGCACTTCCCTCGCGGCATCTCAGTGCCACCACTGTGCCACCACCCCAGTCCCAGTGCCACCACAGGGAGCTCAGTGCCACCACAGCAGGCTCAGTGCCACCCCAGACACACTCCAGGCTCAATGCCACCACTGTGGGCTCAGTGTCACCACCCCGGTGCCAGTGTCACCAGTGGGCTCAGTGCCACCACAGCAGGGTCAGTCCCACCAGTGTCACTACAGGGACACCCTGGGGTCAGTGCCACCACAGCAGGCTTAGCGCCACCATCCGCTCTCAATGCCACCACTGTGCGATCAGCACCACCACCCCTGTCCCAGTGCCACCACCCCTGTCCCAGCGCCACCCCCTGTCCCTTCCCGTCCCCAAGTCACTCACCCCATGTCCACCACACATAGACGAACTTCCCTCTCCTCCCTCGCGGCATCTCAGTGCCACCACTGTGGGATCAGCGCCACCACCCCGCTCTCAGTGCCACCACAGGGGGCTCAATGCCACTACCCCGGTCTCAGTGCCACCACAGTGGGATCATTGGCATCATAGCAGGGTCAGGGCCACCAGTGACACCACAGGGACACCCTGGGGTCAGTGCCACCACAGTGGGATCAGTGCCACCCCAGACACACTGCACTCTCAATGCCACCACAGTGGGCTCAGTGCCACCACAGCAGGGCCAGTGCCACCACTCCGGTCCCAGTGCCACCACCCCTGTCCCAGTGCCACCACGCGCTCCCAGTGCCACCCGTGCCAGGTCCCCAAGTCACTCACCCCACGTCCACCACACGTAGACAAACTTCCCTCTCCTCCCTCGCGGCATCTCAGTGCCACCACCCTGGGCCCAGTGCCACCACAGCAGGGTCAGTGCCACCCCAGACACACTCCACTCTCAATGCCACCACAGTGGGCTCAGTGCCACCATAGCAGGGTTAATGCCACCACTGTGGGATCAGTACCACCGTAGCAGAGACAATGCCACCATAGCAGGCTCAGTGCCACCACCCTGGGCCCAGTGCCACCACTGTGGGCTCAGTGCCACCACAGCGGGGTCAGTGCCACCACAGTGGCGTCAGTGCCACCACAACAGGCTCAATGCCACCACTGTGGCATCAGTGCCACCACTGCGCTCTCAATGCCATCGCCCCAGTCTCAGTGCCACCACTGTGGGCTCAGTGCCACCACGCGCTCCCAGTGCCACCCCCTGTCCCTTCCTGTCCCCAAGTCACTCACCCCACGTCCACCACACATAGACGAACTTCCCTCTCCTCCCTTGCGGCATCTCAGTGCCACCACTGTGGGCCCAGTGCCACCACTGTGGGGTCAGTGCCACCACAGCAGGGTCAGTGCCACCCCAGACACACTCCAGGCTCAATGCCACCACTGTGGGCTCAGTGCCACCACTCCGGTCCCAGTGCCACCAGTGGGCTCTGAATGCCATCACAGCAGGCTCAGTGCCACCACAGTGGATTCTGTGCCACCACTGTGGGCTCAGTGCCACCACAGCGGGGTCAGTGCCACCAGTGTCACTACAGGGACACCCTGGGGTCAGTGCCACCACAGCAGGGTCAGTACCACCATCCGCTCTCAATGCCACCACTGTGGGATCAGCGCCACCACTCCGGTCCCAGTGCCGCCACCGCGCTCTCAATGCCACCACCCCTGTCCCAGTGCCACCACGCGCTCCCAGTGCCACCCGTGCCAGGTCCCCAAGTCACTCACCCCACGTCCACCACACGTAGACGAACTTCCCTCTCCTCCCTCGCGGCATGGGCTGACCATCGGGGAACGCTCCGGCCGCGTCCGGCTGCTCGGGGAACACCGGCTCGCCCCGCGCCACGCGCGTCCCTGCGGCGACAATTGTCACCCCACGGCCCTGAGGAGGGTCCCGGGGGAGGATTTTTGGGGTGATTTCGGGGGTTTTTCTGACCGTTCACCGTGCAGTTCTGGCTCCACACCACGCGGCCGTCGGGGAGCAGGGTTTGGTTTCCCGGGAAGCGCAGCGCGATGGAGAAGGTGGCCTCGGCGCCGGCCATGGTCGGGGCGTCGTTGCTGATGTCGAAGGTGACATCGCCACCTGTTTGGGGACAAAATCGGGGGGCTCAGGGCTGGAGGGGACACCTCTCGTTGCGGTGGCGCTGTTTTAGGATCTTTCTTTCTCGTGGAGAATAGAAATAAATTGAATTTTTGTGCTTTTTAATTTCAAATTTTGTGCTTTCTAATTTCAATTTTTGTGCTTTCTAATTTCTTTGTTTTGGTACTAGATGCTCTAGAGTTGTAACCACTCAGTACAGGAGGTGGAAAAACGATCGATCGCTAATTATTAGATTATTAATGAATATTCTGTTTTGGTATTGGATGCTCTAGAGTTGTAACCAATCATCCTAGGGGGTGGAAGAACTGTCAATCACTAATTATTAGATTATTAATGAATATTTTGTTTGGTACAGGGGGTTCAGGGGTGGAGGGGACACCTCTCGTTGTGGTGGCGCTGTTTTAGAATCTTTCTTTCTCATGGAGAATAGAGATAAATTGAATTTTTGTGCTTTTTAATTTCAATTTTTGTGCTTTCTAATTTCAATTTTTGTGCTTTCTAATTTCTTTGATTTGGTATTGGATGCTCTAGAGTTGTAATCACTCATTACAGGAGGTGGAAAAACGAATTATTAGATTATTAATGAATATTTTGTTTTGGTACTGGATGCTCTAGAGTTGTAACCACTCATTACAGGAGGCGGAAAAACTGTCGATCACTAATTATTAGATTATTAATGAATATTTTGTTTTGGTACTGGATGCTCTAGAGTTGTAATCACTCATTACAGGAGGTGGAAAAACTAATTATTAGATTATTAATGAATGCTTTGTTTTGGTATTGGATGCTCTAGAGTTGTAACCACTCATTACAGGAGGTGGAAGAACTGTCGATCACTAATTATTAGGTTATTAATGAATATTTTGTTTTGGAATTGGATGCTCTAGAGTTGTAACCAATTATCTTAGGGGGTAGAAAAACTGTTAATCACTAATTATTAGATTATTAATGAATATTTTGTTTTGGTGCTGGATGCTCTAGAGTTGTAATCAATCATCTTAGGGGGGTGGAAAAACTGTCGATCACTAATTATTAGATTATTAATGAATATTTTGTTTTGGTGGAGTTGTAACCAATCATCTTAGAGAGTGGAAAAACTGTCGACCGATAATTATTAATTATTATACACATTATTAATGAATATTTTGTTTTGGTACTGGACGCTCTAGAGTTGTAATCACTCATTACAGGAGGTGGATGAACTGTCAATCACTAATTATTAGATTATTAATGAATATTTTGTTTGGTACGGGGGGCTCAGGGGTGGAGGGGACACCTCTCGTTGTGGTGGCGCTGTTTTAGAATCTTTCTTTCTCATGGAGAATAGAGATAAATTGAATTTTTGTGCTTTTTAATTTCAATTTTTGTGCTTTCTAATTTCAATTTTTGTGCTTTCTAATTTCTTTGATTTGGTATTGGATGCTCTAGAGTTGTAATCACTCATTACAGGAGGCGGAAAAACTAATTATTAGATTATTAATGAATATTTTGTTTTGGTATTGGATGCTCTAGAGTTAGAAAAACTGTCAATCAATAATTATTAGATTATTAATGAATATTTTGTTTTGGTATTGGATGCTCTAGACTTGTAACCAATCATTACAGGAGATGGAAAAATTATTGATCGCTAATTATTAGGTCATTAATGAATATTTTGTTTTGGTACTGAATGATCTAGAGTTGTAATCACTCATTACAGGAGGTGGAAAAAGTGTCAATCACTAATTATTAGATTATTAGTGAATATTTTGTTTTGGTGCTGGGTGCTCTAGAGTTGTAATCAATCATCTTAGGGGGGTGGAAAAACTGTCGATCACTAATTATTAGATTATTAATGAATATTTTGTTTTGGTGGAGTTGTAACCAATCATCTTAGGGGGTGGAAAAACTGTCGACCGATAATTATTAATTATTATACACATTATTAATGAATATTTTGTTTTGGTACTGGACGCTCTAGAGTTGTAATCACTCATCACAGGAGGTGGATGAACTGTCAATCACTAATTATTAGATTATTAATGAATATTTTGTTTGGTACGAGGGGCTCAGGGGTGGAGGGGACACTTCCCGTTGCGGTGGCGCTGTTTTAGGATCTTTCTTTCTTATGGAGAATAGAAATAAATTGAATTTTTGTGCTTTTTAATTTCAATTTTTGTGCTTTCTAATTTCAATTTTTGTGCTTTCTTGTTTCTTTGATTTGGTATTGGATGCTCTAGAGTTGTAACCACTCAGTACAGGAGGTGGAAAAAGTGCCAATCACTAATTATTAGATTATTAATGAATATTTTGTTTTGGTATTGGATGCTCTAGAGTTGTAACCAATCATCCTAGGGGGTGGAAAAACTGTCAATCAATAATTATTAATTATTATACACAGTATTAATGAATATTTTGTTTTGGTACTGGACGCTCTAGAGTTGTAACCACTCATTACAGGAGGTGGAAGAACTGTCGATCACTAATTATTAGGTTATTAATGAATATTTTGTCTTGGAATTGGATGCTCTAGAGTTGTAACCAATTATCTTAGGGGGTAGAAAAACTGTTAATCAATAATTATTAGATTATTAATGAATATTTTGTTTTGGTAGAGTTGTAACCAATCATCTTAGAGAGTGGAAAAACTGTCAACCGATAATTATTAATTATTATACACATTATTAACGAATATTTTGTTTTGGTACTGGATGCTCTAGAGTTGTAATCAATCATTACAGGAGGTGGAAAAAGTGTCGATCACTAATTATTAGATTATTAATGAATATTTTGTTTGGTACGGGGGGCTCAGGGATGGATAGGACACTTCCCGTTGTGGTGGCGCTGTTTTAGGATCTTTCTTTCTCATGGAGAATAGAAATAAATTGAATTTTTGTGCTTTTTAATTTCAATTTTTGTGCTTTCTAATTTCAATTTTTGTGCTTTCTTGTTTCTTTGATTTGGTATTGGATGCTCTAGAGTTGTAACCACTCAGTACAGGAGGTGGAAAAAGTGCCAATCACTAATTATTAGATTATTAATGAATATTTTGTTTTGGTATTGGATGCTCTAGAGTTGTAACCAATCATCCTAGGGGGTGGAAAAACTGTCAATCAATAATTATTAATTATTATACACAGTATTAATGAATATTTTGTTTTGGTACTGGACGCTCTAGAGTTGTAACCACTCATTACAGGAGGTGGAAGAACTGTCGATCACTAATTATTAGGTTATTAATGAATATTTTGTCTTGGAATTGGATGCTCTAGAGTTGTAACCAATTATCTTAGGGGGTAGAAAAACTGTTAATCAATAATTATTAGATTATTAATGAATATTTTGTTTTGGTAGAGTTGTAACCAATCATCTTAGAGAGTGGAAAAACTGTCAACCGATAATTATTAATTATTATACACATTATTAACGAATATTTTGTTTTGGTACTGGATGCTCTAGAGTTGTAATCAATCATTACAGGAGGTGGAAAAAGTGTCGATCACTAATTATTAGATTATTAATGAATATTTTGTTTGGTACGGGGGGCTCAGGGATGGATAGGACACTTCCCGTTGTGGTGGCGCTGTTTTAGGATCTTTCTTTCTCATGGAGAATAGAAATAAATTGAATTTTTGTGCTTTTTAATTTCAAATTTTGTGCTTTCTAATTTCAATTTTTGTGCTTTCTAATTTCAATTTTTGTGCTTTCTAATTTCTTTGATTTGGTATTGGATGCTCTAGAGTTGTAATCACTCATTACAGGAGGTGGAAAAACGAATTATTAGATTATTAATGAATATTTTGTTTTGGTACTGGATGCTCTAGATTTGTAACCACTCATTACAGGAGGCGGAAAAACTGTCGATCACTAATTATTAGATTATTAATGAATATTTTGTTTTGGTACTGGACGCTCTAGAGTTGTAACCACTCATTACAGGAGGTGGAAGAACTGTCGATCACTAATTATTAGGTTATTAATGAATATTTTGTTTTGGAATTGGATGCTCTAGAGTTGTAACCAATTATCTTAGGGGGTAGAAAAACTGTTAATCACTAATTATTAGATTATTAATGAATATTTTGTTTTGGTGCTGGATGCTCTAGAGTTGTAATCAATCATCTTAGGGGGGTGGAAAAACTGTCGATCACTAATTATTAGATTATTAATGAATATTTTGTTTTGGTGGAGTTGTAACCAATCATCTTAGAGAGTGGAAAAACTGTCGACCGATAATTATTAATTATTATACACATTATTAATGAATATTTTGTTTTGGTACTGGACGCTCTAGAGTTGTAATCACTCATTACAGGAGGTGGATGAACTGTCGATCACTAATTATTAGGTTATTAATGAATATTTTGTTTGGTACGAGGGGCTCAGGGGTGGAGGCGACACCTCTCGTTGTGGTGGCGCTGTTTTAGGATCTTTCTTTCTTATGGAGAATAGAGATAAATTGAATTTTTGTGCTTTTTAATTTCAATTTTTGTGCTTTTTAATTTCAATTTTTGTGCTTTCTAATTTCTTTGATTTGGTATTGGATGCTCTAGAGTTGTAACCACTCAGTACAGGAGGTGGAAAAACTGTCGAACAATAATTTTTAGATTATTAATGAATATTTTGTTTTGGTGCTGGACGCTCTAGAGTTGTAACCAATCATTACAGGAGGTGGAAAAATTATTGATCGCTAATTATTAGATTATTAATGAATATTTTGTTTTGGTATTGGATGCTCTAGAGTTAGAAAAACTGTCGATCAGTAATTATTAGATTATTAATGAATCTTTTGTTTTGGTATTGGATGCTCTAGACTTGTAACCAATCATTACAGGAGATGGAAAAATTATTGATCGCTAATTATTAGGTCATTAATGAATATTTTGTTTTGGTACTGAATGATCTAGAGTTGTAATCACTCATTACAGGAGGTGGAAAAAGTGTCAATCACTAATTATTAGATTATTAGTGAATATTTTGTTTTGGTGCTGGATGCTCTAGAGTTGTAATCAATCATCTTAGGGGGGTGGAAAAACTGTCGATCACTAATTATTAGATTATTAATGAATATTTTGTTTTGGTGGAGTTGTAACCAATCATCTTAGGGGGTGGAAAAACTGTCGACCGATAATTATTAATTATTATACACATTATTAATGAATATTTTGTTTTGGTACTGGATGCTCTAGAGTTGGAAAAACTGTCGACCGATAATTATTAGATTATTAGTGAATATTTTGTTTTGGTGCTGGATGCTCTAGAGTTGAAACCAATCATCTAAGGGGGTTGGAAAAACTGTCGATCACTAATTATTAGATTATTAATGAATATTTTGCTGTCGATCACTAATTATTAGATTATTAATGAATATTTTGCTGTCGATCACTAATTATTCGATTATTAATTAATATATAAAGAAGTTTTTGTAAATAAAGTAAATCTCCACGAATTTCAGAAAATCAGAGCGACATCTTGGGACCCCCAGGGGTGGCACCTCGGGGACAGGGTGGCACTCACCTCGGGCACAGGGGTGACACTAAACTCAGGGACAGGGTGGCACTCACCTCGGGGGGACAGGGTGGCACCTCGGGGACAGAGTGGCACTCACCTCGGGGACAGGGGTGACACCTCGGGCACAGGGGTGACACTAAACTCAGGGACAGGGTGGCACTCACCTCGGGGGACAGGGTGGCACCTCGGGGACAGGGTGGCACTAAACTCAGGGACAGGGTGGCACCTCGGGGTCAGGGTGACACTAAACTCAGGGACAGGGTGGCACCTCGGGGACAGGGGTGGCACTCACCTCGGGCACAGGGGTGACACTAAACTCAGGGACAGGGTGGCACTCACCTCGGGGTCAGGGTGGCACTCACCTCGGGGACAGGGTGGCACTCACCTCGGGGACAGGGGTGACACCTCGGGGGACAGGGTGGCACTCACCTCAGGGACAGGGTGGCACTCACCTCGGGGACAGGGGTGGCACTCACCTCGGGGATAGGGGTGACACCTCGGGGACAGGGTGGCACTCACCTCGGGGACAGGGTGGCACTCACCTCGGGGACAGGGGTGGCACTCACCTCGAGGACAGGGTGACACCTCGGGGTCAGGGTGGCACTCACCTCGGGGTCAGGGTGGCACTCACCTCGGGGACAGGGTGGCACTAAACTCGGGGACAGGGTGGCACTCACCTCGGGGGACAGGGTGGCACCTCGGGGACAGGGTGGCACTAAACTCAGGGACAGGGTGGCACCTCGGGGTCAGGGTGGCACTCACCTCGGGGATAGGGGTGACACCTCGGGGACAGGGGTGGCACTCACGTTGGGGACAGGGTGGCACTCACCTCGGGGACAGGGTGACACCTCGGGGACAGGGGTGGTACTAAACTCGGGGTCAGGGTGACACCTCGGGGTCAGGGTGGCACTCACCTCGGGGTCAGGGTGGCACTCACCTCGGGGACAGGGTGGCACTCACCTCGGGGACAGGGTGGCACTAAACTCGGGGACAGGGTGGCACTCACCTCGGGGGACAGGGTGGCACCTCGGGGACAGGGTGGCACTCACCTCGGGGACAGGGTGGCACCTCGGGGACAGGGTGGCACTCACCTCAGGGGCAGGGTGGCACTCACCTCGGGCACAGGGGTGACACTAAACTCAGGGACAGGGTGGCACTCACCTCGGGGGGACAGGGTGGCACCTCGGGGACAGAGTGGCACTCACCTCGGGGACAGGGGTGACACCTCGGGCACAGGGGTGACACTAAACTCAGGGACAGGGTGGCACTCACCTCGGGGACAGGGGTGGCACTCACCTCGGGGGACAGGGTGGCACCTCGGGGACAGGGTGGCACTAAACTCAGGGACAGGGTGGCACCTCGGGGTCAGGGTGGCACTAAACTCAGGGACAGGGGTGACACCTCGGGGACAGGGTGGCACTCACCTCGGGGACAGGGGAGGCAATAAACTCAGGGACAGGGTGGCACCTCGGGGACAGGGTGGCACTCACCTCGGGGACAGGGTGGCACTCACCTCGGGCACAGGGGTGACACTAAACTCAGGGACAGGGTGGCACTCACCTCGGGCACAGGGGTGACACTAAACTCAGGGACAGGGTGGCAGTCACCTCGGGCACAGGGGTGACACCTCGGGGACAGGGTGGCACTCACCTCGGGCACAGGGGTGGCACCTCGGGGACAGGGTGGCACTCACCTCGCCAGCAGTCGCGTGTCCCCTCCTGCCAGGGTCGGTAGAGTCGCGTGTCCCACGAGCCGAACGGAGGTGACCGCGCGCCCCACGGGGCCTGGCTCCGGCCACGGCTGCGGCCAGCGGCTCCTGAGGGGACAGGGACAGGGGACAGGGGACAGGGACCCCCCCGTGTGTCGCGGTCAGGGCGTGCCGGGTGGCCCTTGTGCCCCGCGGTCAGGGGGGTGGCGCTCGGGGCGCTGCCAGGTGTCCTCATGTCCCCAACTCTCAGGGCATCGCCATGTCCCTCATGTCCCCAAATCTCAGGGGTCTCCCAGGTCCCCCCCCATGTCCCCAACTCTCAGGGGTCTCTCAGGTCCCCCCACCCCCCATGTCCCCCATGTCCCCAACTCTCAGGAGTCTGACAAGTCCCTCATGCCCCCAGTTGTCAGGGCACTGCCAGGTCCCCTCATGTCCCCAGTTCTCAGGGCATTGCCATGTCCCCCCATGTCCTCCCATGTTCAAGGTCCCCCCATGTCCCCAACTCTCAGGGCACTGCCAGGTCCCCCCATGTCCCCAGTTCTCAGGGATCTTCAGGTCCCCCCACGCCCCACACGCCCCCCATGTCCCCTATGTCCCCAACTCCCAGGACATTGCCAGGTCCCCTCATGTCCCCAGCTCTCAAGAGTCTGACAAGTCCCTCATGTCCCCAACTCTCAGGGCACTGCCAGGTCCCCCCATGTCCCCCCACGTTCAAGGTCCCCCCATGTCCCCAACTCTCAGGACATTGCCAGGTCCCTCCATGTCCCCAGCTCTCAGGACATTGCCAGGACCCCCATGTCCCCCCACATTCAAGGTCCCCTCATGTCCCCAACTCTCAGGACATTGCCAGGTCCCTCCATGTCCCCAGCTCTCAGGGGTCTCCCAGGTCCCCCCATGTCCCCAACTCTCAGGGGTCTGACAAGTCCCCTATGTCCCCAACTCTCAGGGGTCTGTCAGGTCCCTCATGTCCCCAGTTGTCAGGGCACTGCCAGGTCCCCCCATGTCCCCAACTCTCAGGACATTGCCAGGTCCCCCCATGTCCCCCCACGTTCAAGGTCCCCCCATGTCCCCAACTCTCAGGACATTGCCAGCACCTGCATGTCCCCAACTCTCAGGGGTCTCTCAAGTCCCCCATGCCCTTCAAGTCCCCTATGTCCCCAACTTCCAGGGCATTGTCAGGTCCCCCATGTCCCCAACTCTCAGGGATCTTTCAGGTCCCCCCACGCCCCACATGTCCCCTATGTCCCCAACTCTCAGGGGTCTGACAAGTTCCTCATGTCCCCAACTCCTAGGGCATTGCCAGGACCTGCATGTCCCCAACTCTCAGGGCATTGCCGTGTCCCCCCATGTCCCCAACTCTCAGGGGTCTGACAAGTCCCTCATGTCCCCAAATCTCAGGGCACTGCCAGGTCCCCCATGTCCCCAACTCTCAGGGGTCTCTCAAGTCCCGCACGCCCTCCATGTCCCCATGTCCCCAACTCTCAGGACACTGCCAGGTCCTACATGTCCCCCCATGGTCACGGTCTCTTTATGTCCCCAACTCTCAGGGGTCTTTCAGGCCCCCCCCACGCCCCCCATGTCCCCTATGTCCCCAACTCCCAGGACATTGCCAGGTCCCCCCATGTCCCCAACTCTCAGGGGTCTGTCACGTCCCCCCATGTCCCCAATTTCAGGGCATTGCCAGGTCCCCCCATGTCCCCCACGTCACCAACTCTCAAGGCACTGTCAGGACCCCCATGTCCCAACTCTCAGGAGTCTGACAAGTCCCTCATGTCCCCAGCTCTCAGGGCACTGCCAGGTCCCCCCATGTCCCTAACTCTCAAGGCACTGCCAGGTCCCCCATGTCCCCAACTCTCAGGGGTCTCTCAAGTCCCCGCATGCCCTCCATGTCCCCCATGTCCCCAACTCCCAGGACATTGCCAGGTCCTCTCATGTCCCCAGCTCTCAGGAATCTGACAAGTCCCTCATGTCCCCAACTCTCAGGGGTCTCTCAGGTCCCCCCATGTCCCCAATTCTCAGGGCATTGTCAGGTCCCCTCATGTCCCCAACTCTCAGGACATTGCCAGGTCCCCTCATGTCCCCCCACGTTCAAGGTCCCCCCATGTCCCCAACTCTCAGGGGTCTGACAAGTCCCTCATGTCCCCAACACTCAGGGCATTGTCAGGTCCCCCCATGTCCCCCCACGCTCAAGGTCCCCTCATGTCCCCAACTCTCAGGGATCTTTCAGGTCCCTCACGCCCTCCATGTTCCCTGTGTCCCCAACTCCCAGGACATTGCCAGGTCCCCTCATGTCCCCAACTCTCAGGAGTCTGACAAGTCCCTCATGTCCCCAATTCTCAGGGCATTGCCATGTCTCTCATGTCCCCAACTCTCAGGACATTGCCAGGTCCCCCGTGTCCCCAATTCTCAGGGGTCTCTCAGGTCCCCCCATGTCCCCAACTCTCAGGGGTCTGACAAGTCCCCTATGTCCCCAACACTCAGGGGTCTGTCAGGTCCCCCACCCCCCCATGTCCCCAACTCTCAGGACATTGCCAGGTCCCCCCATGTCCCCCCACGTTCAAGGTCCCTCCATGTCCCTCATGTCCCCAACTCTCAGGAGTCTCTCAGGCCCCCCATGTCCCCAACTCTCAGGGGTCTGACAAGTCCCTCATGTCCCCAACACTCAGGGGTCTCCCAGTTCCCCCCACACCCCCCACGTCCCCCAACTCTCAGGTCCCCCCACCCCCCCATGTCCCCCCTCCCTCAAGACTCCGCCACCCCGCCACCCCCACCCCCACCCCGGGGGTGTCCCTCCGTGTCCCCCGTCCTTGGGGACCCTGGGGGGACCCCGGGGCCACCCCGGGGCCGCGTGACGGAGCTCGGCCGAGCCACGCGCGGCCAAAGCCATCACATGGCGCCCCAAAGCCTCTGCATGTGACACTCAGCTGAGCCGGGCCAGGCCACGGACGGCGCGGGGAGGGCACGGGGTGGGGACCCCCGGGACCGCTCGCGGGGGGCTGCGGGACCCCGGTGTCGGGGGGCTGCAGGGTGTCCCCATGTCCCCAACTCGCGGGGGGCTGCGGGACCCCCGGTGTCGGGGGGCTGCAGGGTGTCCCCATGTCCCCCACTCTCAGGACACTGCCAGGACCCCCCATGTCCCCAACTCGCGGGGGGCTGCGGGACCCCCAATGCCGGGGGGCTGCAGGGTCCCCCCATGTCCCCTCATGGTCAGGGGTCTACAAGTCCCCCCATGTCCCCCCTTTTCCTGGGGTCTGGAGGGTCCCCCACTCTCAGGACACTGCCAGACCCCATGTCCCCTCATTGTCAGGTGTCCCCCCATGTCCCCAGCTCGCGGGGGGCTGCAAGACCCCCGAGTGCCGGGGGGCTGCAAGGTCCCCCCATGTCCCCAACTCACAAGGGCCCGAAGGGTCCCCCTATGTCCCCCCATTTTCTGGGGTCTGTCAGGTCCCCCCATGTCCCCAACTCGCGGGGAGCTGTGGGACCCCAATGCCGGGGGGCTGCAAGGTCCTCCCATGTCCCCCCTTTTCCTGGGGTCTGGAGGGTCCCCCCCATGTCCCCCACTCTCAGGACATTGCCAGGACCCCCATGTCCCCAACTCGCGGGGGGCTGCGGGACCCCCGAGTGCCGGGGGCTGCAAGGTCCCCCCATGTCCCCTCATGGTCAGGGGTCTGTCAAGACCCCCCATGTCCCCCACTCTCAGGACAGTGCCAGGACCCCCATGTCCCCTCATTGTCAGGTGTCCCCCCATGTCCCCAACTCTCAGGACACTGCCAGGACCCCATGTCCCCAACTCGCGGGGGCTGCGGGACCCCGAGTGCCGGGGGGCTGCAAAGTCCCCCCATGTCCCCAACTCTCAGGACACTGCCAGGTCCCCCCATTTTCAGGGGTCTGGAGGGTCCCCCCTGTCCCCCACTCTCAGGACACTGCCAGACCCCCATGTCCCCTCATCGTCAGGTGTCCCCTATGTCCCCAACTCTCAGGACACTGCCAGGACCCCCATGTCCCCCTCATTTTCAGGGTCTGGAGGGTCCCCCCCACTCAAAAAAACGGCGTCCCCCATTTTTTAAGGACCGCGGGGCCGCGTGTCCCACATTTCCAGAGGTTTGGGGACCCCCAGACCCCGAATCCCCCCCGTCCCCCATTTCCAGAGGTTTGGGGACCCCCAGACCCCGAATCCCCCTGTCCCCCCAATTCCAGAGGTTTGGGGACCCCCAGACCCCGAAAAACTCCCGGAATGTCCCCTGTCCCCCAATTTCCAGAGGTTGGGGACCCCCAAACTCCCCCCACATCCCTAGCCAAGCCAGAGACCCCACGACGACCCCCAAGAAGGAAAATCGGGGGCGCACCCCTCAGGGTTTGCCTTTGGGCGGGGGGCTCTGCACCCCACAACACCCAAAACCCTCCAAATCCCCCAAAAACTCACAAAACCCTCCAAAAACTCCCCCCAAAACTCCCCTAAAATCCCCCAAAACTCCTCAAAAACACCCCAAGCCTCCTAAAAACCTCCAAAACTCCCCAAAACTCCCCTCAAATCCCCTCAAAACCCCCAAAGCCCCCCAAAATCCCCCAAAACTCCCTCAAAAACTCACAAAATCCCCCCAAAAAACCCCAAAATGCCCCGATTCACTCTGCTGGGCCTCGGCCAGGATCACGAGGGTCCCCAAATCGCGATGGCCCCGAGCCCCCTCACCAAAACCTCCCCAAAACACCCCAAAAATACCCCAAACCACCCCAAAACCCCATAAAGTCCCTCAAAACTCCCCAAAACTCCGCAAACC
>JAWUZG010001343.1:0-29945 GCA_036785705.1 Acanthornis magna
ATTGGGATCAGGGCTCTGGGGATGCTGAGTTCCCCTCTCCTGGTGAGACCAGCCAAGAAGGAATGGGTTGGGGATCAGGATGGGGATCGGGATGGGGATTGGGATTGGGATTGGGGTTGGGATTGTGATTGGGATTGGGATCAGGATCAGGATCGGGATTGGGATCGGGATCCCTCTGGAGCTGGGCCCTCTGCCAGGCTGCTCCCAGTGCCTCTCCCCGCTGGATCAACTTCCCCAGCTTGGAGGGGGGAGATTTTTTTTCTTCCCAGCTCCCGGAGCTGCCAACCAGGAGGGAAAATCAGGAGGAGAACGGGAGAGGGGAAGAGCCAGGAGGGAGGGAGCCCTTCCCTAACCAATTCCACCTGTTCATGCTCCCAGACTCCTCTCATTTCTTCCCAGCTGGATTTTTCCTTCCCACTCTGCCTCAGAGGCTCCTCCAAGAATGAAATTCCTTTCCCAGCCTCCTCCTTGCTGCAGGAGCAGCTGATTAGTGCCTGCCCCGATTTAATTTTCCTATCTGGACTAATTATTCCTCTTGATGGTCCATTTATCAGGCTCATTTCCCTTTTTTCTTTTTTTTTTTTTTTTTGCTCTAGGATACTTTTCCAAGGAAGGGAGGAAGGGTAAATAAAAACCAGACAAGCCAAGGAGATGCAATTCCATCCTCGTTGCTCCTTATTTAAATGAATTCCAAATTCTCAGTCCGCCCCTATCTAAAAGGAGCCAATTTGCCCTAAATTTCAGTGGGATTTTATCCCTTTTTGGGGTGTTTTTACGTTGGTGGGATTTGAGCATTACCTGGCCTGAATTCCAGTGTTTTACTGGCTCTGCTGGAATGTGTGATCCCACAGATTGGTCACGGTCCTGTTGTATTCCCAAAGCCTCGGACTCACTGGATAACAACTCTGATAATGAAACAAAGTCCCCGCTGGGAATTCCACCTGGAGAGAAGGATGCTACCAGGGATGGACAGGATGCTTCTCCCTCTCCTTTACCAAGGTCTATCCAGGGATTGAGCCTCCCAAAGAGCCTCTCCTTTCCTTAAAAATTCGTAACTTGATGGACAAACGTGCCAAGGTGGAAGATTTTGCACCCAGGAATTGAGGGATGGTCCTGGGATCAAGTTTAACACCCTGGTCCTTTTTGGGAAGAATCCATCTGAAGATGGGTCTCTTCCTTCCCAGGTGAGTCTGGCTCAACAAAGCCAAGGTTTCCAGGTGTTTCCCTGTCTTGTGAGGACCCAAACTCATGGAAAAGGCCATGGAATGAGAGCCCTGCAGGCCCTTGGTTCCTCCGACCCGGAACAGGGATCCCAAAACTTCATGAAGCAGAAACCTTTTCCCTTGTCCAGAACATCTTCCAGTTTCATGGCTCTTTGGAATCCCATTGGCCAAGGCCAGGATTTTTTCATGGATTGTCTGTACTCTGAACTCTCCATCCCTGGAAGTGTCCAAGGCCAGGATGGATTGAGCTTGGAGCAGCCTGGATCCAGCCCGGGATGCGAATCCTATGGGAACAGAGTTGGAATTCACACTAGTGACTCCTCTGTCGCCAGGAATTTAAGGAATAAACTGGGTGGACAGTTTGATCATTGATTATCCATGGAACAGAGCACAACCTGAATTTCAGGGAATCTTGGAGGAGTTCCGGCTCTGGTGTGGATCCTTTGGAAAGCAAAAAAATCCTCTTTTTTTCCTTGTGTTGTGAACAACAATAATCCTTTGGATTTCTTCCTTGGTCTGTGGAAATTTTGGAATCTGTAGAGCAGGATTGTAAGACCAGGAGTCCTGCTCGACTTGGAGAACCCAAAATTCCCAAAGAAATGGTGGGAATTCTTTCCATCGGGATGTTCCTGTCTGGTGCTTGTAGCCAGAGCTCTTCATCCAAGTGCCACACGGAGCCACGGCTGATTCCCCGGAAACAGGGAAGAGTCTGGAATCACGGATCCACAGAACGGGACCCAGCCTGAACCTTCCTGAAAAAAAAAGAGCCGACTTTTTGTTTAGCATTAAAAAGGGGAAAAAAAAAATCCAAGGAGCTGTTTTGTTCCGGAAACTTCTGCACATTAAGCGAAACCAGATCCTGTGGGGTGGGGGGAGAGAGGGATACAGGAAAGCAATCAAATCCTACTGCAGGAATTCCTCTTTTCTGGAACAACATAAACCAGGAGCAGACGTAAACAAGCCTCCATATGTCCCTTGTAAATCAGGAGCAACAGGAATGAGTTCCCAGCAGGAACGGGACATTGGGAATGTTTGGTTGGGGGGTCCTCTGGAGTTTTGTTCTTCTTGATGTGTTTAATTGGGAATTTGTCCTTCTTTTCTCTCCTCTTCCGCTTCCCGAGGATGAACCACGAGCCAAACTCTCCAATGCGGTGCCTGGAATATCCCAGTGGATTAATTCGGCAGAGATGGAGAATTGGGATGAAGGAACTCTGGCAATGATCCCTCCAGCAGGAGATGGTTGGGAAGAGTTTGGATTCTCTTCCTGGATCCATCAGTCACCTGTGCTGGTTGGTGTTCGAGTTGGGAACCATTCCGTGTTTGGATTCCAAGGAGCGGCACACATCGGTGATCCCTCTGGAATTCTCTTGGGAATGTATTTTGCAGCTGGAAAATTACTTTTAAAAGCTCAAAGCAACTCCATTCATCCTTGGGAAAGCTCCTTTTCCTCCAAATCCTTTTTCTCATGGAGAGGAAAAAATACAGGAACAGGATTTTTAGAAGCGAGAAGGATCATGGAATGTTTGGGTTGGAAGAGGACCTTGGAGAACATCCCATTCCAGCCCCTTCTGTGCCCAGGGACACTTCCCACTATCCCAGGGTGCTCAAATCCCGATCCAGCCTGGCCTTGGACACTGCCAGGGGATGGGAAATCCACGACATCTCTGGGCAGCCTGTGCCAGGTCCATTG
This sequence comes from Acanthornis magna, assembly GCA_036785705.1. NCBI lineage: Eukaryota > Metazoa > Chordata > Aves > Passeriformes > Acanthizidae > Acanthornis > Acanthornis magna. The sequence continues at coordinate 2,914 of JAWUZG010001343.1, forward strand.
AAGTCTGATGGAATAATCCATGGATTTTGTGGAGCAGAGAGGATTCCGAGGGATGGAAGAGGCCACGTTTGGTGCCCTCACCCAAAATCTCCACCCGCTCCTTCCAATTCACAGCCACAGTTCCGTAAGAGCCTGGATGTGAGCTTGGAGCTGAATCCTGGGGATCAGGACGGGCTTGGCTCCCAGGCGGATCTATCCAAGATCCAGCTTTTGTCCTACACCCCATTCCTATGCTTTGTCCTAGGAATGATAACAGGAAATTCCCAGAAAAACAAACTAACTTTCTTTCTTTCTTTCTTTCTTTCTTTCTTTCTTTCTTTCTTTCTTTCTTTCTTTCTTTCTTTCTTCCTTCCTTCCTTCCTTCCTCTCCTTCCTTCCTTCCTTCCTTCCTTCCTTCCTTCCTTCCTTCCTCTCTTTCTCTCTTTCTCTCTTTCTCTCTTTCTCTCTTTCTCTCTTTCTCTCTCCCCTTTCTCTCTCCCTTTCTCTCTCCCTTTCTTTCTTTCTTTCTTTCTTTCTTTCTTTCTTTCTTTCTTTCTTTCTTTCTTTCTTTCTTTCTTTCTTTCTTTCTTTCTTTCTTCTTTCTTTCTTTCTTTCTTTCTTTCTTTCTTTCTTTCTTTCTTTCTTTCTTTTCCACGTTGCAAGATCCCAGATAGCCCTGGTTATTCCAGGATATTCCTTGATCTCGGAGCACAGCTTGGTTCGGATCTCTAATTAAAATGCTAATTAATAATTTGGATTCTTTTAATGCCTCCAAAGGCCAAACTGAGCTTTAAACACATCCTAAAGATAAAGGCTGCAAGAAATAATCTCTGTTTTCCATGTTAAAAGGAATGCAGGCCTCTCCTGGTTTTTTTGTTGTTGTTGGGAAAATGGGGGGCTCCAATCCCAACTTCTGGAACATTCCAGGACTTCACCTCATCCCCATTTCCAAGCCACCTCCAGGGGTGTCCAGGGAACAAGGCTCATTTGCACGATCCATCTCTGCCCCCAAAATCCAGGCATTTGTAAAAATTGGGATTAGCACCGACCCTTTCCCGTACCGGGGAGCTGATTCCCGCCTGGAATCCCCCCACCTCTGCTGTCCCGGATCACTCCCCGCTCAAGGCCAGGTTTAAACTTCAAGCAGATCCGGAGAGACTTTCTCCGAGCCCTGCCTGCCCTTCTCACGCCAGCTCCGCTATCTCGTGTTCCTGACGGGAATGTGCCTGAGCTGAAAGGTTGGGTGGGAAGCAGGAATCAGGAGGGGCTCCTCGGACTCGGCTCCTGTGGAGCTCCAAAGGTCACTTTTCCCTCTCGGGCGCCTGGAGTGTGACAGGCGCTGGGAGAAATCCGAGAGCAGCCTCCTGCTGCTCTCCCTCCGGATGAGAGCTGTGAACAGCAGGGATGAGGAAATCAGGATTCTCCTTGCTCATCAGAAAGGTGGAGCTCCTGGGGATTGCTCCAGAGCCTGTGGGAGCAGCTTTGGTCTGTCCGTGCAGTGGGACTGAGAACCTGGAAGGATTTGGGAGGTATGGGGGAGCTGAGCTGCGAGCAGGGGGGTCCAGGGGAGGATTGCTCCATCATGGAATTGGTGAGGCTGGAAAAGCTCACCCAGGTTGGAAAAGCCCTTGGAGTTGGAAAAGCCCTGAGTGCAAGCTGTGCCTGAATCCCATCCTGAACACTGAGTGCCACGTCCAGGAATTCCTTGGACACCTCCAGGGATGGGCACTCCAAACCTCCCTGGGCACTTCCAAGGCCTGAGCACCCTTTCCATCAGGAAATTCCTGCTGATGTCCACCCCTGAGCCCCCCCCTGGCCCAGCCTGAGGCTGTTCCCTCTCCTCCTGTCCCTGTTCCCTGGAGCACAGCCCGAACCCCCCGGCTGTCCCCTCCTGGCAGGAGCTGTGCAGAGCCACAAGGTTCCCCTGAGCCTCCTTTTCCTCCAGGCTGAGTCCTTTCCCAGCTCCCTCAGCCGCTCCTGGGGCTCAGCCCTGCCCAGCTCCGTTCCCTGCCCTGCTCCAGCCCCTCTGTGTCCCAAGGAACCTCCTGGGATTGTGCAGGAGCTCAGGAAGGATCTCCTGCTCCCTGTTCTGCCCCACAGGAGCACAGGCAGCACTTCCCAAGCTTTTATCCACAACTGGAAGTGGCTCTGTCCTATGGAAATCCCCTCCAGTGGCACAGGAGGAATTCCAGTCCCTTGGAGAAGGTAAGACAATGGTGGGAACAAGCCAGGCGGGTTGTCCTGGGATCCTCCAGCCACGTGAGGAAGCAAATCCCCAGTTCTGGAATCACAGCCCATCCTGGATGTGTCCTGACTCCAAACTGGGATTTCCCTTGGGTCAGGACACGTCTCCAAGAGCCTGGAGCACCCTCCGGCTTTGCTCCTTGGGCTGCTCCATCACAGCAGCAGCTTCCAGGTGTTCCAGAGCATGGATCAACTCTGCCATGGAGCTGATCCAGCAGATCAGGGCCTGTGTTCATCCTGTCCCTGTGAACCAGGTCCGGAAAAGCCGGGAATTGCGGTTCAGAGACACAGGAGCCGCCTGGACTGGGGCCAGCTGGAGCCTGGAGGGTGTCCAGGTGTCTCATCCTGGAGGGATTAACCTCTCCCGAGCTCCTCAGCAGCCTCGGGATGATGGGATTGGGATACAGCTGGGCCGAGCATTCCGGGCTGCGCCAGGACAAGCTGGGATGTCCCGGGATGGTTTCAGGGAAGCAGCTTCCCCAGGGAGTCTCCTGTTTTCCCTTCATCTTCCCACAAGGAACATCTCATCCAGCACATTTAGGAGCTGATGGGATGATTCCATTGTTTGCTTTTCTTCCCTTAATTAAAACAAACAAATAGTTGATGGGGGGAAAGAAAAAAAGGGGAAAAAATGAAGCAAAGAATTCAGAATTCATTTGTTTTATTTTATTCCTCTGTCTCCTGGAACAATCTCCAGGGAAATAAAGGAAAGCTCCCAAAAAAGAGGAACAATGTCCGTGTGGAGGCTGCGGGTTCTTGTAAATGGACTTTGGAAGGAGAGGAAGGGAAAGAAGAAAGGGATTGAGATCCTGATAAATGAGGGTCAGGATTGGGAAGGCCGGAGAGGCACAGCGGGGAGCTTCCTGCTAGATCTCCTTTGTGGGGACGGGAGGGAGGAAAAAGGAGGATTTTGGAAGGTGTCTGCCCTCAACTCATGGCTGAGGAACACGGAAAGGGAAATGGATGGCGCCACATGGAAAACAGGCCGGGAGTGGGATGGATGTGGAATTTGAAGGGTTATTCCTGATTTGTGACATCCTGGATTTGTGGAGATGAGGGGAATTCTCATCCCGGAAGTGGAAGGGATCCCAGCTCGGTCTGGGATCCCAGCTTGGTCTGGGAAATGGAATCCTGCCCTGCCATGCCCTTCCCTGGAGAAGGCATCAGCTTCCTGCTGGATCTCCTTTGTGGGAATGGGAGGGAGGGAGGGAAAAGGAGGATTTTGGAAGGAAAAATGAGGATTTTGGAAGGTGTCTGCCCTCAGCTCATGGTCGAGGGACACGGGAACAGATGCCTCCATATGGATAGAGCCATGGAAAACAGGCCGGGAGTGGGATGGACCTGAAATTTGAAGGGTTATTGCTGGTTTGGGATATCCTGCCCAATCCAGGAGTGTGGAGACAAGGGAATTCTCATCCTGGAAGTGGAAGGGATCCCGGCTCAGTCTGGGAAATGGAATCCTGCCCTGCCGTGCCCTTCCCTGGAGAAGGCATCTTCCCTGGAGAAGGCATCAGCTTCCTGCTGGATCTCCTTTGTGGGAATGGGAGGGAGGGAGGGAAAAGGAGGATTTTGGAAGGAAAAATGAGGATTTTGGAAGGAAAAATGAGGATTTTGGAAGGTGTCTGCCCTCAGCTCAGGCTGAGGAACACAGGAACAGATGGTGCCACAGGGGAAGAGCCATGGAAAACAGGCCGAGAGTGGGATGGATGTGGAATTTGAAGGGTTATTGCTGGTTTGTGACATCCTGCCCAATCCAGGGGTGTGGACAGGTGGGAATTCTCATCCTGGAAGTGGAAAGGATCCCAGCTCGGTCTGGGAAATGGAATCCTGCTCTGCCATGCCCTTCCCTGGACCAGGTGCTGCTCATCCCAGGTTTTTGGCAGAAAACTCCCAACCCTTCCCAGTCTCAGGAATGTGGCTGTGGCTCTCATCATTGCCTTGCAACATTCCCCGGAGAGGAAATCAATTCCACGGTTCCGATTCCCATTTTTGCTGTTCCCTCCTCCGTGCCCTCCCCACATCCCTGTGTCTGCACATTCCCGAAGGTGGAATGACCTGGGAGAGCTCCTCCTCAGGGACCTTCTGCTTTGCCCCTTGTCCTGCGGGGTTGGCACAATTCCTTTGGATTTTTCCAAGGGATTGAGGGGTCTGGAATTCCTGGGCCCCAACTCCTAGCATTGTCCTCCATGTTTTTGACCTCTCGTCCAGGAATTGCTTCCTGGGATTTGGGAAGAGCCACCTGGAGCAGGAGGAGGGATTTAGGGAAGCTCAGCCCTTTCCCACCTGAGCCCTGCCAGGACTGTTCCCATTCACTATATTTATAATTTATCATTTATAATTTATTTTTTATTTTTATTTTTATTTTTATTTTTATTTTTATTTTATTTTTATTTTATTTTAATACTTATTATCTTTATTATTTTATTCTTTATATTTTATTGCTTTTATTATTCTTAACGTTATTCTTTATTCTTCTTTATTTACCCCACACAATTCTTTCTCATTAATTAACTATTTTAATGATTCACTAACTATAAAATCATAAAATCACGGAATCATGGAATGATTTGGGTTGGAAGGGCCTGAAGTATCCTCTAAATCCAATCCCCTCCCTTGGACATGGAAAGCATCCCCTTCCACTAAAAAAATCAGAGGAAAAGGCTTAAAATCCCGATTTGCCGAAGGATCTGGGAAAAGTTGGGAAAGAGCAGCTGGGTTTGGATTCCTTTAATTTGTTTTCCCTCTTAACTTGTCCTGGAGCACCCAAAAATCCTCAACAAAATCCAGTATTTCTTTGGGAAAAAGAAAATGAGGAAGAAAAGCAGTTCAGGACAATTTCTGATTCCAAAATCCAATATTTGGAGACAAATCCTCCCTCTTTCTTGCCCTAATGAGGAATCCCAAAATTCCAATATTTGGAGACAAATCCTTCCCTCTTTTTTTGCCCTAATGAAAAATCCCAAAAATCCAATATTTGGAGACAAATCCTTCCCTCTTTTTTGCCCTAATGAGGAATCCCAAAATCCAATATTTGGAGACAAATCCTTCCCTCTTTTTTGCCCTAATGAGGAATCCCACAGCCGAGAAAAGATGTTTGGTTTGGAAAAAACAACAATATCCCCAAAAAATCATAAAAGTGTCGTTATCCATGAGCTCCTAACGAGCAGAGAATGAGCAGAACGAGCCGTTCTCATCAATTCGAAGGCCTGGTCCCACATCCTGTGGTCTGGGGAAAACGAAGGAAGGAAGGATGAGAGGAATCTGGGATGATCGGGATTGTTTCAGGAAGCCATGGGAGATGGCAGCTGGAGGAAACGCTCCCGATCCAGCTGGGGCAGAGCGGGAAGGCCACGGAGAGAGAGAAGGAAAACAACCCCAAGCACCACCCCTGTTTTGTTTCCCATTATTGCTCTAATTCCAGGCTAATTGGAAACGGCCTGGATGTGCTTTAGGAACACGAGGAACATCTGGATCTCATTGAAGAGCTCTGCTTTTCCGAGTGGCGCCTTCCATCTTCATCACAGGCAAAGATTCCCACATCACGACTTGTCCTCTTTCTTTCTCTCCTTTTTTCGGTTTTTTTTTTTTTTTTTTTTTTCCCCTTCCTTTCCAGCAAATGGGAGGTTGAACTTTTGACTCCGTGAAAACAGTTGGAGAGAAAGCCTGAGAAATCCCAGGAGAGCCATTGAGCCTTTCTTCCCATTATCCCGCTTGATTCCTTGCAGCTTCTCGGTGCTTTCAATCCAGCCCGGAGCTGCTTCGTGCTGGTGGCACGAAAGGAAAAACGGGAAGGGACAAGAGGAGGAGGGAAAAATGGGGAAAAAAAAGTAGGGAAGAAGAGTTTGTAAGGTCAGACGTGGAGAAACAAAGAAAATTCCGTGGAAAAGTGTCCTTGAGCAGGGCAGGATTTGAGCTTTGCCAAAGGCATGGATCCACATGAAAATTCCATGATTTTCTATTCCAGTCCCAGCTCCTGTAGGAAGTTCTCCTGCAGGCCCAGAGTTATCCAAGGCCATGGCCAGGGCTCTCCTTGGTGGTTCCTGCCTGGATTCCCAAGGATTTTCCTCCATCTCTCGGTGGCTGTGTTTCCTCACATTCCAAAGGCAGAGCCGTTGGATTTCTCCGTCATCCGAGGGAGCTGAGGATGGTTTTGGTGGGAAAAGCAATTCCTGGTCCCACCTGGGCTGATGGTTGGGAATTCCGAAACAAAGCTATTCCTGGGATCAGGACACATTCCCAGATTCCTGCTTCCCTCCCTTTCTGAAGGCCCAACTTCTGGAGTCCTGGATTCCCCAAATGGAACAGAAAGGAAGGAGCCCAAGGTCCAAGATTTCCTTGTGGGCCAATCCAGAGGGCAAATCCTGATTCTCCTCCTGGATCTGAGTCTCCAGTGGGTTTCCTTTGGGTTTGGAAAGTTGCTGGATTGTCTCCCATTGGGAATTCTGGAGGGATTGTGGGAATCTTCCCCACCTCAGCTAGGAGATGGGTGGAAAAATCCTAATTCCCCACCCTTTGGAGAAGCTGGGCCTTTAGGAAGAGGGAGGAAAGCTGGGAATGTGTCCTGATCCCAGGAATAGCTTTGTTTGGCTTCCATCCACAGGCAGAATTCCCAACCATCAGCCCAGGTGGGACCAGGAATTGCTTTTCCCACCAAAACCATCCTCAGCTCCCTCGGATGACGGAGAAATCCGACGGCTCTGCCTTTGGAATGTGAGGAAACACAGCCACGGGAGATGGAGGAAAATCCTTGGGAATCTAGGCAGGAACCACCAAGGAGAGCCCTGGCCATGGCCTTGGATAACTCTGGGCCTGCAGGAGAACTTCCTACAGGAGCTGGGACTGGAATAGAAAATCATGGAATTTTCATGTGGATCCATGCCTTTGGCAAAGCTGAAATCCTGGCCCAGCTCAAGGACACTTTTCCATGGAATTGTCTATTTTTTCTCCACATCTGACCTTACAAACTCTTCTTCCCTATCCAAGTTGGATAAGAAAATCCAAGATAAGAAACTGTTGATGGAATTATCTTGCCTTTAATTAATGCAATTTTAATAAAAAATTAATATTCTGATTAATTTTTAATTTAAAACTTTAAGAGGTTTTTTTCCTTCCTATTTTTGCCTTTTTTAATTAGAAAAGCACTCAATAACTCAATTTAAACAATATTTCAATAGGTCCATTTTTGTATCACCTCACACAGTTTTATTATATATATTTGTATTTATACATATAGTTATATAATTTTATATATTCTTATATATTCCTATATTTTTTAATAATAATATAAAGATGATGTAATTATAGATGCTTCATCTTTTAGCAAGCTAAAAATTAATATAATATAATTAATTAAATTCTTGAATACAATATAATATAATATAATATAATATAATATAATATAATATAATATAATATAATATAATATAATATAATATAATATAATATAATATAATATAATATAATATAATATAATATAATATAATATAATTCTTGTTGAATATAATATAATATTATATTCTTAGTTTAAGTAATATTTTATTATTAGTTTAATTATTAAAGTTTTGGGAGGAAAAAAAAAGAAGGATTGGCTGAACTGCTCTTGGCTTGGCTTCCTTTTGCCTTGGAAAATGTTTACCCTTGGACAAATTCCTGCCTGGAGTTCTGGAAGAAACCTGCGAGTGACGGATGAAGAATTTCCTCCAGGTAATTTCGTATTCCAGGGAGTGCTGATCATTCCCAAACCATGGAATCGTGGAATCGCTGAGGCTGGAAAAGGCCTTGGGATCCTCGAATCCAATGGCACTGCGAGGAGACGGAAGCAGAGCACAGATCCCACGTTTCCTCCTGCCACAACTTCAGCTTCTCCAAAGGCTTTCCTGGAAAATGGGCCTTGCAGGAATTGGTTTTCCCACCAGCCAAAGGATTCTCCTGGACGTTCCCACAGGGATCCTGTGTAGGATTTGGATGGTTTGGTTCCAGACGGTCGGGACGGAGACGAGAGATCTCTGGAGTTTGGTCTTAGAGCATGAGGTTTATTGTGAGAGGGCGTGGGTGCAGGGGACCTGCCAGGAGCTGCCAGACACAGCTCAGAGCAGGGCAGAGAGGTGAGAGAGAGAGAGAGGGAAGAAAAATACAGAATACAGAATACAGAATACAGAATACAGAATACAGAATACAGAATACGGAACGGAACAGAACAGAGCAGAGCAGAACAGAATAGAATAGAATAGAATAGAACAGAATAGAATAGTATAGACAAGAGTACTGTGGTTGCCGTTTACAATACAATAAATCATCTTCTGTGCTGCATATTCTAACTTTCACTAACCACTCTAGAACAAGCTACAAATCCTACACCATTTACATACAGCCTATGAGAGTCATCGCATTACCACACGGTGTTATATTTTAAACTCTAAAAACTGCTTTTTGGACCCTCTGCCGAGTTGGTAGGGTCTGCTCTGACCCTTGGGCCTGCCTGCAAGCAGAGGGTGTTGTTTAATCCAAAGGGGGAATTGTTTAATCAAAAGGGGGATTGTTTAATCAAAAGGGGATTACCTTCAGTGGCCACACCATTGTTTTCCAGTTGTTCAGTCACTGGGGTTTTTTATCTCAGAGCTTGTCTTCATTTCAATCTCACTCATAGTTTCTATATTCTCAGCATCTTTTGCCAGGTAATCATATTTGTAAGGCTTTCCTATTTCATCCTCCCCAACAATCCTGGAAGGGAATGGAAGAAGCTCCTTATCCATCGGATTTACCCAGAGGGAAGGAGCGGAAGCAGCAGCAGGAGGCTGATGCTCTCTCCATTCCTATTTCCCGGGAACTTGTTTTCACTTGGAAGCAGAACAAACCCAACTCCCTCGGAAACCGCCGGGAATTTTCTCCCCAAAAGCAGAGTTCAAGGAATTTCTGGGTTATTTTATGGGATTTTAGTAATGTTTTATTATATTTATATTATTTCTCCCTATGTTATGGAAGGTACTCCTGGCATCCCAAAATGCCCTGAAAGAGCTCCAAAATCCTATTTTTATTTTCTTTTCCCAACCCATCCAAGCAGCTGCTCCCGAGAATTCCTTCTCCTCCCTCCTGGATCAAAGGAGCTCCTGTTTGTGTTGTAATTAAGGTGCTTCATTACGGATTAATTACAGCACAAACAGGGCAGGCTTTGATCTCCAAAGGGACATTAGAGATTTGCCTGCAACGATTGGAAAAGGAAATCAGGGAATACTTCCATGACTCAATCATGACGGCCCGAGTCACGTTGCCTGATGAATCCATGGAAAATTATCAAAATTATTCCTCCGGAATTAAAATAACACGAATAAAACAATGCCCCAGAAATCGAAATTGTTTTTCCCCCTAATTTTCTGAAATTCATCTCCCTCCGATTCTTTCCCTGGAATCTCTATGCTTCCATGAGGGAAATTCAGAAATTGTGGTGTGTCCAAAAAATCCTTTTGGCAGAGGTTTTCCAAGAGTCTTTTTTTGGGAGCTGCCTGCCCAAAAAATGGTGCTGAGAGGTGCCCTAAGTCAGCTATTCCCGGGAAAAATTCCAATCGTTTTCATCTTCCCGTTGTCCATCAGGGAAAATGGAAGTGTTAAAGTCTTTTTTTTTTTTTTTTTTTTTTTTTAACAATAGAAAAGGGAAAAAAGGTCAAATGAGTCCAAATGTTTAAAATAATTTTAGAAGTGGTTGGAGCTGAACCCAAAGTCCAGCCTAGGGAGAGAACTGGATGCGGAATGTTGGGATAAGTGGGATTCACTGGGATGGGCAGCTCCTGGAGTATCCAAAGCCAAGCCACGGCTGTCCCTGACGGATTTGGGACAATTTGGGACAAGTCCTGCCCTTGGTACTGAGCCTGAGCCGGGCTCAGTTTGCTGGGCTGGGCTTTTTAGGCCTCTCCTAAATTTTCCAGGGACAGATTCCCAATGCTCCCATCCCAATGTTCCCATCCCAATGCTCCCATCCCAATGTTCCCATCCCAATGCTCCCATCCCAATGCTCCCATCCCAATGCTCCCATCCCAATGTTCCCATCCCAATGTTCCCATCCCAACGCTCCCATCCCAATGCTCCCATCCCAATGTTCCCATCCCAATGTTCCCATCCCAACGCTCCCATCCCAACGCTCCCATCCCAATGCTCCTGTCCCAATGTTCCCATCCCAATGCTCCCATCCCAATGCTCCCGTCCCAATGTTCCCATCCCAATGCTCCTGTCCCAATGTTCCCATCCCAACGCTCCCATCCCAATGTTCCCATCCCAATGCTCCCATCCCAATGTTCCCATCCCAATGCTCCTGTCCCAATGTTCCCATCCCAATGCTCCCATCCCAATGTTCCCATCCCAACGCTCCCATCCCAATGCTCCTGTCCCAATGTTCCCATCCCAACGCTCCCATCCCAATGTTCCCATCCCAATGTTCCTGTCCCAATGTTCCCATCCCAATGCTCCCATCCCAATGTTCCCATCCCAACGGTCCCATCCCAATGTTCCCATCCCAATGCTCCCATCCCAATGCTCCCGTCCCAATGTTCCCATCCCAATGTTCCCATCCCAATGTTCCTGTCCCAATGTTCCCATCCCAATGCTCCCGTCCCAATGCTCCCATCCCAATGTTCCCATCCCAACGCTCCCATCCCAATGCTCCCATCCCAATGCTCCCATCCCAACGGTCCCATCCCAATGCTCCTGTCCCAATGTTCCCATCCCAATGTTCCCATCCCAATGCTCCCGTCCCTGTGGAATCCAGGAGCAAATCAATCCAGGAACATCCTGTAGCTTCCAGGGAGCATCTAAGGCCACAGGATGGTCAGTGGCTGCTTCCCTCGGAATTATGGAATGGTTTGGGTGGGAAGGGACCTCAAAGCTGATCCAGTTCCACCCCACCATGGGCAGAGACACCTTCTGGAATGTGTGGGATCCCAGTGTCCAGGAATTGGGATGAAGGTGAGGGTGAGGCCCTGGCACAGGAATTCCCAGAGAGGCTGAAGCTGGAAGTGTCCAAGGCCAGGTTGGGCATGGCTTGGAGTGGCCTGGGATAGTGGAAAGTTGGGGTTGGATCCATTGGAGGTCTCTTCCAACCCAAACCATTCCATGATTCCATGATTCTCTGACCATAAATGATCCAAGAAATCCCCAAGAGACCGTTGGATACAACGCTATTTACAGGAGACTGAACCTTCCTGGAAAACATCAGGAGTCAGGATGACCCTCAGTGTCTTCTGTGACCTGGATTCTCCATGGGGAACACTCCAGCATTCCAGGCAAACCTGAATCCAGGTTTATCAGGCAGGATGGACTGGATGGATTTGACCCCTCCAGCATTTCCAGAAGATTCCAGAGCACACGAGGAGCCCCATCCATCTCCCAGACTGAGACATCTCACAGATTAAAAAACTTCCTTCCCTCCCACTCTGCTCTGGATGCAATTCCAGCTCAGTGGAGGAACCAGTCAGCTCCTGGAGATTCCACCTGGCCTGGACCTCTTCCAGAAATATCCCGGTGGCTTCTCTTCCTGGTGAACTGTCACCTACTCAGAGTTCACCACTTTTTCTGGGAGGGTCCGGAGTGCTTCCGGTCGGGAGCAATTCCCACCCAATGGAGTTGCCCTTTCGGCTTTGGTGCCTCAGCGCCGGTTGTGCAACCCCTTGGCAGAATTCCCAATCATTTGTAACCTTTTATCTCCATGTTTTGATAGGAAAAACAGCTCAAAGGCACTGTTAATCAATCCCTTCATCCTTGGCATTCCCTGTGTCCCGGGTTTCATCCGCGCTGGAAATCGCCTTTGGTCCCGTGACGATATCCCGGATCCAGAGATTGGGTGAAGCCTGGGAGAAAACCGACATTCCCCACAGGATTGAGCATGGCTTTGCCTCACCTGGACATGGAATTTGTGCTGCATCCAACTTCTCCATGGTTGGAATGTGGCTTTTCCCACTTCCATCACCCTTTTCCTGGTCTCCTCCATGTTCCCGTGGTGACAAACTGGAAAATGCAGGAGGAAAAAAGGAAAAATTTGCTTCCCTCTGCTCACCTCCGGAATGAGAACACTTCCCAGCGCTCCCTCTCCTATTCCTGAAACCTTAGCATGGAACGAGACACCGACCTGGAAGGAACACCCTGGAGAGCCCTTCCCAGGACAGAATTCCTTTGATTTTGCCTTTGGAACTCGGCCCCTCCTCACCTTCTTGTCCCATCTCCTGATGGGACAAATGGAATCCAGGTCATGAGGCAAATCCATGAAAAAGCAACACGAGATGCCAAAAGCTCAGTATTCCAGCCAGGAGTGTTCTCCAGCGCTCTTTTGTGGTGCTCACCCCTGGAATCTGCTGTCCAATGAGCCGATGGTTGATTTTCCATGAGGGATTTGATATTTCCTTGGAGCAAGTCCCAAAAAAAGCCCCTGCCCGGATGATATTCCTCTGATTCCTGACTCGGAGCAGCAAAGCGAGATGTCCCTGGAAAACCCAACAGTGTGGCAAAGCTTTCCATAGACTTTTTCCCTTAGACATAGGGAACAACAAACCCTGGATATTTGCCTCGATCTCCCTCTTCCCTCAACTTTTGGCTCCCAGAAATTTTAGGATCAAGCCCAGAATTTGCTTTTTTAGGCTCATGAACCTCCAGCAAGTGCGGAAGATCAGGTTATGGAATTGTCCTCAGGATGTCCATGGAATTTTTTGCTTTCCTTTCAAGACATAATTCCAAGAACCAATTTTTTTTTTTTTTTTTTTTTTAATACTCCCTCTTTCTTTTCTTTTCCACAGAATTCCCTGTGATCAAAATGTGCCCTTATTATCTCAGGCACCAGAGGAGAAAACAAAACACCAGAAATGCTCATTGGGAAAGTGGCAAAAAAAGCCAGAAATGGGGAAGGAAGGAAGGAAGGAAGGAAGGAAGGAAGGAAGGAAGGAAGGAAGGAAGGAAGGAAGGAAGGAAGGAAGGAAGGAAGGAAGGAAGGAAGGAAGGAAGGAAGGAAGGAAGGAAGGAAGGAAGGAAGGAAGGAAGGAAGGAAGGAAGGAAGGAAGGAAGGAAGGAAGGAAGGAAGGAAGGAAGGAAGGAAGGAAGGAAGGAAGGAAGGAAGGAAGGAAGGAAGGAAGGAAGGAAGGAAGGAAGGAAGGATTTGACAACACTCATAAAATAAATAAATTTCTTCATCCTCCATGGGAAAGCTCAGGACTTTTCCAGCCTCACACATCAGCTGTGAACACAGATCCATCCTTATCCCTTTTCCCTCATTTCTATGGGACGAACCACACGAAACCCCAAGTTCTGGAAACACCTGGAAACCTTCCTGGTCTGTGCCATGGAGCATTGCCTCAATCCAGGGTTTTTAGGGAAGGAACCAGGCCTTGCACATTCGCCCTTTCCTTGGATTTCTCCTCTTTTTCCTGTTGACAGGATTTGACAACACTCTGAGAGTGTTTTCTGCATTTAATCCGTAGGAAAAGCCATTTATTTCTCCTGCCTTTTTCAGGAATCAGCAGGAGCAGGGTTAAATCCCAACAGGCCTCCTGCTCCCTGACTTGGCCTCGGCTGGAAGGGCCCAGAGGCTGAAACAAAACAACCCCGAAAAAATGGGAAAAACAACTTTTGTTTCCAAATAAACAAATTCCCTCTGCCCTCAGGTGTGGGACTCCATTAAATCTCCCTCCTCTGCCAAGGCCTGGGATCCATGTGGAGTTCCTGGCTCTGGAAGGGTTTTAGGGATGCTCCAGGCCCTGAGGAAGGCAAAGGGTGACCCCACCCTCTCTTCCATGCCCTTTTCCAGGCCATCTGTGCTTTCCCCATGTTCCTAAAGGATTTTGGGTTGTTCTGTTGTTGTTTTTCCTGAGCCCAGCCCTGCTGGAGCTCTGCCTCTGGATTTGGCCAGGGTTTTCAGGGATCTCAGGAAGGTGGGAGCTGTGGTGTTGTGGTGGTTTTGCTTGGCCCAGTTTTTCCCAGTGAGTAGGGTGGGGTACAAAGATGGCTCCTGCATGTGGATGCTCCACACCAAGGCTCTGCTGGAGAGGGGAGAGCTGGGCCGGGGCTGTGGAGGTGAACGGGAGCTTTCCCAGACCCACATTCCAACCAGGATAGCAGGTTTGGGATCTCCCCTAAATCCCCCCACCGTGAACAGCCTGGCTGCAGTGGTCCTGCGCCGCTGCCCATTCCAACCCTGCTGCTGCACTCGGTTCGTTTCCTTGGGTCCAGGATCACCTCGGGTTTGATTTTGGGGCGATCCACTCGAGTGTCCTTCCTGGAATCCCAGACTGGTTTGGGATAGGAGGGACCTTAAATTCCATCCCAGCCATGGCAGGGACACCTCCCACTGTCCCAGGCTGCTCCATGCCCTGTCCAGCCTGGCCTTGGACACTGCAGGGATCCAGGGGCAGCCACAGCTGCTCTGGCAATTCCAGCCCAGCCCCTCCCCACCCTCCCACACAGCAATTCCTCATTCCCAACATCCCATCCCATCCCCTCATCCCAATATCCCCTGCCCTCTGGTAGTTTAAAATGCCTATCCCTGTCCCAGTAAAACAGGGATTTTTAACCCCCCAGATTCTCAGAAAAATGGAAAATGTATTTGTATCATCCACTGGGGGAATAAATGCACAGAATATTTTGGGATATTTTTTTTTTAGCCTAGCTGTGCTCATTTCCAGGTGAAGCTCAGATGTCACTTCTTGCAAAGACATAAAAATTCCCAGAATCTCAGGATCACTGAGGTTGGGAAACCCTCCAGGATCCCCAAGTCAAAGCTGGGATCAATCCCCACCTTGTCCCTGAGTGCCACATCCAGGAATTCCTCGGACACCTCCAGGGATGGGCACTCCAAACCTCCCTGGGCACTTCCAATGCCTGACCACCCTTTCCATGGAGAAATTCTTTGAATTTACCTTGTTTTCCAGTCCTTTTCCCATGTTTTTTGCCATCTATATGTCCCATCACTACTTTGGGACAACTCTTATTTCACCTTCCTTTCCTCGATGTGTGTCTGGATTCCCGCAGGATCTGAAATCCCTTCCACTTCTGCCAACACCCAGCGCCTTCTTCCTGATCCAATGGTTTTCCTTTTAGTGGGAAAAGGGAATCTTGAAGATATCACCATCCACAAATTTTGTAAAAAATAACGGATGGGTGGAAAAGACAAAAATAAATTCCTTCATCCTCCCATGGGAAAGCTCAGGACTTTTCCAGCCTCACACATCAGCTGTGAACACGGATCCATCCTCGCCCCCTTTCCCTCGATTCTCTGGGAAGACAGAAAAGGGAAAATCAGGCCACACAAAATCCCAAGCTCTGGAAACACCGGGAAACCTCCCTGGTCTGTGCCATGGAGGATGAAGCATTGCCTCAATCCAGGTTTTTTTGGGAAGGAAACCAGGCCGTGCACATTCGCCCTTTCCTCTGGATTCCTCCTGTTTTTCCAGGGAATCCCCTGTTGACATTAATAATGTTTATTTGCAGGTGGTAAAAGCTGAGTAAGGACCTTCAGGCTGGACTCGGGATGAGTAAGTGGAAAATCCCTGAATTTCAGCCTGGGATTTGCTCACCGTTCAGGAGAGAAATCCCTGCCAGCTCAATTTTCCTGTTTAGTGGAGCAACAGGACAGCTCCAGATCCCTGCAGCCAGGGAATTCATGATGGAAAGGTGCTTTGGGATTGGGATTGCTGCAGGTGATTCAAAACACTTAATTAATCTTAATTAATTAATTAACACGCCTTGGCCACCTAACTGGTCAGTTTGGAGTATCCGTGTGGAAGATGAGGAATGAAATGAGATTCCCAAAGTGCTCCAGGATGGAACTGAGATGCCACCACTGCCTTGGAATCCTCTCTTGTGGTGCTTCGGAGGGTGTTGGGATTAGAAACTTCCTCGACCAGGCTGGGTCTAGGATATTTTGATTTGCTGTGTGATCCAAGGAAATGAATTTTAGCTCCGACTGGAAAACCTTTGGGACAGCAACTGTGCCCTTCTGCCTTCTTCCAGGACACCTCTCCCAGAATGTCCAGCTGGCTTTGTGCTCCTAAACCAACAAACGGAGAATATTAGGGAGATTGGGCTGGGATGTTGGGAATGAGGAATTGCTGTCTGGGAGGGTGGGGAGGGGCTGGGCTGGAATTGCCAGAGCAGCTGTGGCTGCCCCTGGATCCCTGCAGTGTCCAAGGCCAGGCTGGACATTGGGGCTTGGAGCCCCTGGGACAGAGGGAGGTGTCCCTGCCCCTGGGATTTTGGACTGGATGATCTTTAAGGTCCCTTCCAACCCAAACCATTCCATCATTCCATGATAAATGGCTTTTCCAAAGGTGTTGGCAGGAGTGGGAAGGGATTTCAGAGGAAGCCACAAGTCAAGGCAGGGCAGGTGAAGTAAGAGCTGTCCCAAACACACAGCGAGCCAAGAACGTGGGGAAAGGGCTGGAAAACAAGGAGAGGTCACGGCTCCGGCTGGGGAATGATCCCAGGGAAGTGGAGGAGGTGTGGAATTGCGATGAAAGGGGTGTGGAAGCGCAGGGTGTGGGAGGCAAAGTGGTGCCAGAGGCCTCAGAGAGTTGGGCAATCCGTGGGGGAGAAAGGGTAGGACGCGGTGCCAGGTCAGGGAGAGCAGGAGAAAAGGGAAAAACCAGAATATCTCCCCCATTTCCCAGCCCTTCCTGCAAGGAATCACCCAGGGAATGCCAAATGGGGCTGAGAATCCAAAACAAGGAACAGCAGCTGTCAAGGCAGAGGGGCCACAGGAATCCTGAGGGACACTTTTTCCTACCCCGCTCATTCCCTCAGGGAATATTTTACTTGCCACAAAATCAAATAAATTACATAAAATATATAAATATATTAAATTCAGGTCCATTATTTGAGCTGCCTCGGGTAAACAAATACTTTTTTTTTTTTTAAGTCAGAGGACTGAAACGAAAACCAAATGAAATGGTCGAACTTTCCTTTCCTGTAATTTTATTCTCCTGAAATTTAATTACAGGAATGTGTTTATAGATGAAAACCTACTGTAATTCCTCCCGGTCAAAGGATGAAATCCATTCGTCCTGAAAGGGAATTTTAGGGGTTTGGGTGGTTGAGAAATTCCATTTTTTTTCTTGTGTTTGGTTCAAACCTATCCCTTGTTTATCTCCCAAATCAACAACTCATGGATTTAAGAGCCCTGGGATGACCGGAGCTGTGTCTGGATGAAACGCGAAGCCTCATTTTTGATTTAAGAGCCGAGCGAGTTCCATCTTGCCCAAATTATGGCAATTACATCCCATCTAAACCGACCGTCCTGCTTTGGATTATCCCGAAAATATTCCCGTGGCTCCGCACCTGGAATCAATGAGCTTCCCAAACAGCTCAGGCAGGGCTGACCCAACTGCAGCCTCTCCAGAACGAGGGGTGCTGGAGCAGGTTCCTCCGGGGCTGTTCCTCCTCCTGGAAAAATGGGATAATGGAGGGAACGGAGGGAAGGGGTTGGTTAAAGTGGTGCCCGTGGCTCACATTCCGAGGAGGAATGAGGCTGGACCATTGGGGATTTGTGTTGCCGGGAATTCCAGCCGGAATTCCTGCAACCTGGTGAGAAAGTCAAGGGAATACGAACGGTTGTGTTCACCCGTTTATCCTCAGGGAATGACATTCTCTGAGCCAAGGGAGGATCCCAGAAAGTCCCGGTCTGGTGGTTTCTGGGATAAATGGGTTATGGAGCCCTAAACCCCAAAGAATGCTGAGAAAACCCCACATGTGACAGCCCGAGAGGCTCCGAACTAGCCCCGAAATCTGGGAATAAACAGCCAAACAACCTGGATGTCCAACGTGTCTCAATTCCCAAGAAAAGCAGGAGCCTGGTGGAAAACCTCAGAGGCCCTTGGAGGCTCAGTAAATCAATGATAAATATTTAAAAATTTTTCTGGGAATGGGTCTGCCCCCCTCCCCCCCCCAGCATGGAAAATCAGTGACTTCAATCCCAAATTCCCTTCATTTACAGTATTTATAATTCATGGATTTGCATGTTGGGAAAAAAAATGGGAAAAAACCCATCCGTGGGGTGGAGCTGGTGGCTCCAGGGATTTTCCCTACAGCCAGAGGAGCTCAGAGATTGACCCAGGATCTTCTCCTGGCCTTTGGTCCTAAATCCCCACCCTGGGAAGGCTTTGGTTTCTTTGGGGTGATCTCCAAACCCGACACAAAAATTTTCCAGGGTCAACACCACAGAACAAGTGAGGAGGCCCAGGGAAAAATGGATTCTCCTGGGAAGGAAGGGCCATTCCAAATTGGATGATCCTTAAGGTCCTTCCAGCCAAGACTTTCCGTGATTTCTTCTGTTTTAGCTCTGATAACGTCCCGGGAGGAGGGTCCCAGCCTGGATTTTGGGGTCAGGCCCCACAGGATGGAGTCAGCAGGGACCTGTTGGGGTTTCCCAGAGGTTTAATCCCATTTGCAGGACAGGCATTAACTCAGAGGCCTCCTGGGAAAGCCCTGCCAGAAAAACTTCATAATTCCAATCTCTCCCAGGGTCTCCATCCTCACCTGGACAGCCTCGGCCGTAAGATCGACACCGATTGTCCCATTCCAGCATATCCAGGGATGGATCCCTGCAGGAGGGTCTTGGAAGTCCATCCTTCATAAACACAAAGTTCCCTTTCCATTTGGAATGGAACTTTTCCATTTTCCAAAGTTCCATTCCCTCGGAATGTGTCTGTGACTCTGGGATGGACCTGAAACCTCCTCCGGGAATGAGGGCACAGTAACTTCCCTGTGAGGCAACAACCTGGAGCTGGTTTTCCTGAGAATTGGATAAAATAAATAAAATAAAATCGGACTAATAAAAATAATAAATTAAAATGTGGAATTCTGCAGGGAATTCCAGGCTCGGTTCCGGAGTGCACTTCCGGTCTCGTGGCTCAGAAGATCCGGAGCAGAAAGGGAAGAGTCGCCCAAACCGAAGCCGTTGGGTTTTGTCCTGGTGTCAGGAGTTCAGAATCTCATTGTCCCAAAATAATGGGACAGTTCCCAAGGACGGCAGAGTTCCAGAGGGTGGATCCATCCCAGACTGTGGAAAAAACCAGGGAAAATCAATCCTGGCTCCCACTCTTGGAGCTTTCTCAGCCTGAATTCAAACCCTGGCTGACGGTAATGGCCCCTGGAGTCATTCCCTGCTCATCCAATTGTCCAAGTGTGTCCCAGGCCCTCCAGGACATCTGGAAAGGGCTGGAAAACAAAGGACCAACAGCTGGGACAGCTGATTCCCACCCTCCCCTGCATGTAGTGACAGGATCACCAACTGGGAATTCCTGTCGCCAAAGGAACACCGAAATCCAGACACTGAGGGTTCTCCTGAGCCCCCTCAGGTGTCTCCCACAGGGAAAAATGAGTCTGGATCTGAAATTTCCAGGGATGGGGGATTGAGAGGAGCTGATTTGGACAATCATGATCTTTTCCATCTCGGGATATTCCATGATTCCACGATCCAGGTCGATATTTGCAGTCAGGTTTGGATGCTGAGGATGTGCTGAACTCCTGAGCTCTGAATCCCAAACGCTGGAGCCCCGAGCCTCTCCAGGCGCTCCCAGAAGATGAGAAGGGAAAGGAAAAGCTCCCAGAGGAGGTTGGAGGGGTGAAAATTTATCATGAATGTGTTATCAATGTGTGATCCCCAATTTAGGAGGAAATGCAGGGACACGCGGGAATTCTCCAGGGAAAATGGAAAAAAAAAGAGAGGAAAGTGAAATAAGGAAGAAATCCAAGGGGACACAGAGATCCCTCACTCCCAGAGATCCCTGGATTGATGGAAAATCAAATTAACAAAAAATCATTAAACCACTCGGGTTTTGAATATGGAAATTCACTCTCAAACAACAAAAATTCCAGCGGAATTCCAGGCTTTTTGGCCAGCTGGGCCCATTAAGAGGAAATGTTTTCTCCTGAATTCCCGGGAGCTGATCTGCAATTCCCAAAAATCTTTTTTTCCCAATAAACCTGCAGTTCCTCTGGGAAAAGGCCTCTGATGGGAAGGCAGGAGCCCAGGGTGATGGGGATGGGGAAAAGACGGAATTCCAAGGTTTCATAAACCTCCTGCACCCACCAAAGCTGGGATTTTCTCTGGAAAACCAAACAGGGAATTTTCCCATTGGTTTTCATTCCGCATCCACCTTGGTGATGCTCCTGCTCCATACTCATCTTCCCAGCATGGGAAAGGAGTGGGAGAGGAGCTGGAGACTCCTCTGGAGCCAAATCCCTGCCAGTTTCTGGAGCCAATTTCCTGCGAGGTAGACAGGGATGGGAAGACGACAAAATTCCTCAGCTCCTCAGAGATCCAGCCCAGGAGGGGTCTAATTCCCAGAAAATTCAGGACACGACTTCCCAAGGATGTTTCCTGGACGTGGAGCAGTTTGTTGGGCCTGCCCAGCAGCTCCTTTGCTTCCAGAGGTTCCAAGGAGCTCCAAAAGCATCGCCTCAACTTCCAAAGCTTTTCCTCACGGGCTTGGAATGATGGACAGACTAAAATTCCATGGACAGACTAAAAATCCATGGACAGGTGATGATGGATCCACTGAAAATCAATGGACAGACCAAAAACCAATGGATTTTTTTCCATCTGGCTGCTCGCAGGGAAAAAAAAAAAAAGGGGCCCAGGATTAGCTTTGATCAATCCCTAAGAAACACAAATTATGGGGGAAAAATGTGGTTTTAGCTACGGAAAAAACAAATCCTGCTGAACATCTCCCAGGCCTTTGGGTAATGGGAGCAGCCATCCTCACTCTCCAACTGGTAATTGCCAAAGGAGTGTCCCCTGGGATAATTAACGAGGGTGCCTTAATTAAGGACCCGGAGTAATGAGGCTCAAAACAACTCCAGCTGCTCTGGGGAAGGAATCAAATCCTACAGATAAATACACGGAGAGAGGAATGAGGCTGAGGGAATGGGGGTTGATTCCAGAGGGTGAGGATCTTCCCCCGGCTCTGTGTCCTGTCATTAAGCGCCGTGAAATCACCGACATCAAAGGCGCGGGGAAGGAATGTGGAATTCCATAATTGCCTGGAAAATGACAGCCCCGCCGCGCCAGCCATTGTGTGTCAAATATCCCCAGGCGGGAAGGGCAACCCTGGAAAAAGTGGGTGCGTCCAGGAGCCGGGCAAGGCAGCATTCCCAAAAAACTGCTTCCTTCCCATCCCACCTGGACACCATTCCATCCCCGGATTGCCCAAGGGTCACCCTGTGGCCAGGATCCCAAAGGGAGCCTGAGGAATTGACTCGTCCCAGGGGCAAGAAATCCATGGGAATGGAGCAAAAAAGGAGGGAAGAGCCACTGAGGACAGGGAGAGTTTAGCCAAGGGAAGGTTTAGGGAGAATGGGGCAAGGGAATTCCAAATCCATTGGAATTGCCTGGGGTGAAAAAGGAGGAAAAAAACAGAGACCAGGGAGGGTTCAGCCAAGGGAAGGTTTGGGGACAACAGGAGGATTTGTCCAGGAAAAGGCCTGGCTGGAGTTGGCTCGGGGATTTAGGGACAGAGGGAGTGTGGGGCAAGGGAATTCCAAATCCGTTGGAATTGCCTGGAGTGGAAAAGGAGGGAACAGCCACTGAGGAAAGGGAGAGTTTAGCCAAGGGAAGGTTTGGGGAGAATGGGAGGATTTGTCCGGGAAAAGGCCTGGTTGGGGTTTGCCTGAGAGTTTAGGGGCAGGGGGAGTGTGGGGCAAGGGAATTCCAAATCCATTGGAATTGCCTGGGGTGAAAAAAGAGGAAAAATACACTGAGGCCAGGGAGAGTTTAACCAAGGGAAGGTTTAGGGAGAACAGGAGGATTTATCCAGGGAAAGGCCTGGTTGGGGTTTGCTTGGGAATTTAGGGGCAGGGGGGAGTGTGGGGCAAGGGAATTCCAAATCCATTGGAATTGCCTGGAGGGAAAAAGGAAAAAAAAACACTGAGACCAGGAAAGGTTCAGCCAAGGAAGGTTTAGGGAGAATGGGAGGATTTGTCCGGGAAAAGGCCTGGCTGAGGTTTGCTCGGGGGTTTAGGGGCAGGGGGAGTGTGGGGCAAGGGAATTCCAAATCCATTGGAATTGCCTGGAGGGAAAAAGGAGGAAAAAACACAGAGACCAGGGAGAGTTTAGTCAAGGGAAGGTTTAGGGAGAATGGGGCAAGGGAATTCCAAATCCATTGGAATTGCCTGGAGGGAAAAAGGAGGGAACAGCCACTGAGGCCAGGGAGAGTTTAGCCAAGGGAAGGTTTAGGGAGAATGGGGCAAGGGAATTCCAAATCCCTTGGAATTGCCTGGGGTGAAAAAGGAGGAAAAAAACACTGAGGCCAGGGAGAGTTTAGCCAAGGGAAGGTTTGGGGAGAACAGGAGGATTTGTCTGGGAAAAGGCCTGGTTGGGATTTGCTTGCAAATTTGTGGGCCGAGGGAACAGCAGCAACCGGAATCTGCTGCCTTTGTGATATTCCAGAGGCCTAAAAGGGTGAGAAATTCTCCATAGGCTCAGGAATTTGGTAAAAAAATCTCTTTTCCATCTCCCAGCACTTCCCAGCCCATCACATCCTGGATTTTGGGGCTCCAGGTGGCTCCCCCATCCCCAAACACACACAACCTGGGACACTTTTCCATCCTGGAATCCATTTTTCCAGCCTGGATTTGAACGATTCCAACAGCAGCACTTCCACCCAGCAGCTTCCCATGTGGGGAAGCTTTTCCTCCCCACCGCAGATCCCAACTGCTATTCCTGCTTTCCCGACCCGGAATGACCTTTGAGGGAGCAGCGCTCGTTCCGAGCTCGCGGACACCATTCCTGAGGTGCGCGTGCATCCCTCGGAATTCCTGCTCTCCCTGGAATTTGCAGCCACGCGCTGCTTCCGCACGGAAAAATCGTGGGATCGGTCGGGATCTGAGAGGGGAAATCTGCAGGAAAAGCAGGTGGTGGATCTGGCTGTGTTGGAGTCGATCCTAGAGGGGTTTTCCAACTGAAGTGATCCTGGGATTTAACACTTGCGCTGCTGGAGGCTCATTCGAAGCCTGGCAGCCAGGAGATCCTGTGGAAATTTTTTTGGGGTTTTTTTGTTTGTTTGGGGGTTTTTTGGTTGGGTTTTTTTTGTTTCTTTTTTTGGGGGGGGGGGGGTGGGTTTTTTTTGGTTTTTTTGTTTGTTTGTTTTGTTTGTTTGGGGGGTTTTTTGTTTTTTTGTTTTTCTGTTTGTTTGGGGTTTTTTGGGGGGTGTTGTTGGGGTTTTTTGTTTGGGGGTTTATTGGGGGTTTTTTTTGGTTGGTTTGTTTGGGGGTTTTTTTGAGTTTTTTTTTCTTTTTTGGGGTTTTGTTTGTTTGTTTGTTTGGGGGACTTTTTGGGGTTTTTGGGGGGGCTTTTTTGTTTGTTTTTTTTGGGGGGGGGGGGGGGGTTGGTTTTTTTTTTTTTTGTTTTTTGGGTTTTTTTTGTTGCGGAAGGAACATTCCCATTCCTGGCTGGAATTCAGCCGCTCCGTCTGCTCCCGCCTGCCGCGGCAGTTTCGTTTGGAGATGTTCCTCGGCTCCCCTGGGATGTTCCCAACTAGTCCGGACAAAGCTCGGGACAGAGCAACGAGCACGTAGGGAGAGAGGGATGGAGCAAATTCCTTAATGAGCTTTTTCCCAGCCCTGATTCCCGTGATCCCATGACTTCACCTCCCAAACGAGCTGTTGCTTCATCCCGCTGGCACGGGAGAATTCCCGAGTTCCACCCCATTTAAAAACGGGAGGGGAGCACCCCCTTCCCTCCATTCCTGCTCTGGAAAATGATTTAGGATCTGTTGGGATGAAAAAGGGAACGTCAGGAATTATAAACTGCGGTTAAATCCTGGCTCCTGAAAATTCTCCCCTTTGAGTTTGGGAATTGTTTTCATGGCAAGATAAAATCCCCAGGAACGACCCCAAATTCCAGGCTCCTCGAGGCAACTCCTTAATATTGTTTTATAAAATGAACTTACTATTCCCGGGCAAAAGTTGAAAGGACTCCATCCCTCTCCTTTTATTTTTTTAATGGGAAAACACCCAGCACCAATTTTCCAACATCCAATAATTAGGATTATTAATAACTCCCATTTCGGGAGCAGCTTTGATCCCAGAGCTTGGCATAAACAATCGTGGGGATTTGCAGAACCAGGAGCTCAGCAAAGCCCAGCTTATCCATCTTCCCATCACCCACGGCAGCACCAATCCCAAAAAAACCCTGGGGTATTATCCATCTTCCCATCACCCACGGCAGCACCAATCCAAAAAACCCCTGGGGTATTGTCCATCTTCCCATCACCCACAGGAGCACAAATTCCAAAAAAACCCCTGGGGTATTATCCATTTTCCCATCACCCACGGCAGCACCAATTCCAAAAAAACTGGGATATTGTCCATCTTCCCATCACCCACGGCAGCACAAATCCCCCAAAAAACCCTGGGGTATTATCCATCCTCCCATCACCCACGGCAGCACCAATCCCAAAAACAGGGATATTATCCATCTTCCCATCACCCACGGCAGCAAAAATCCCCCCAAAAAACCCTGGGGTATTATCTATCTTCCCATCACCCACGGCAGCACCAATCCCAAAAAAACTGGGATATTATCCATCTTCCCATCACCCACAGCAGCACAAATCCCCCAAAAAACCCTGGGGTATTATCCATCTTCCCATCACCCACAGGGGCACAAATTCCAAAAAAACCCCTGGGGTATTATCCATCTTCCCATCACCCACGGCAGCACCAATCCCAAAAAAACCCTGGGGTATTATCTATCCTCCCATCACCACGGCAGCACCAATCCCAAAAAACAGGGATATTATCCATCTTCCCATCACCCATGGCAGCAAAAATCCCCCCAAAAAACCCTGGGGTATTATCCATCCTCCCATCACCCACGGCAGCACAAATCCTTAAAAAAAATCCCTGGGTTATTACCCATCTTCCCATCACCCACGGCAGCACCAATCCCAAAAAAACTGGGATATTATCCATCTTCCATCACCCACGGCAGCACCAATCCCCAAAAAACTGGGATATTATCCATCTTCCCATCACCCACAGCAGCACCAATCCCAAAAAACCCTGGGGTATTATCCATCTTCCCATCACCCAGGGCAGCACAAATCCTTCAAAAAAACCTGGGATATTCACCCATCATTATGTCGTTAACACTCGGATAATCACCTCATCCACTCCTAAAAATCAACAGCACAGCAGCTCCGGAAAATGATTGGACACATCCCGAATTGCAGCAGGGGGGATTTGGGGTTTCTCTTTTCCGGGCTTCCATGGGATTGGCAGAGCTGGAGCCGAGCCAGGGATCCCACACCTGCTCTTGCAAAATCCTCCCTTGGAATCATTAGGGAAGTGGCCAAACTCGGGGTTCCCACCTCCTCCAGGGATTCTGCTCCCATGTCACCCCAAAGGGGCCCTGTGCTGCTTCAGGAGGAGCAATCCGGGGGAAAATTGGGAAGAGGAAGGGTGGGAGGTTCCCTGAAATCAACACAAGGAAATTCCGGTTTAGATGAAGGGACACGTCTTTTTTGGGTTGTTCTTGGTCACACAGGGCTGAACATAAAATCATGAATTGGGTTGGGAGGGACCTTAAACCCCATCCCATTCCCATCCCATTCCATGGCAGGGACACCTGCCGCTGTCCCAGGCTGCTCCAAGCTCTGTCCAGCCTGGCCTTGGACACTGCAGGGATCCAGGGGCAGCCACAGCTGCTCTGGCAATTCCAGCCCAGCCCCTCCCCACCCTCCCACACAGCAATTCCTCATTCCCAACATCCCAGCCCAAGCTCCCCTTGCCCACTGGCAAGCCATTCCCTGCCTCCTGTCCCTGCAGCCCTTGTCCCCAGTCCCTCTGCAGCTCTCCTGGAGCCCTTCAGGCCCTGCCAGGGGCTCGCAGCTCTCCCTGTGTCCTTCCCTTCTCCAGGGAACATTCCCAGCTCTCCCAGCCCTGGAGGCAGTGGCTCCAACATCTCCATGGGATCAGAGGGACTTTGGTACAGGACACCAAATTCCCACCTCCAGCCCTGCCCAGGAGCAGCAGCAGGATGGGGACAGGGATGTCCCTGGAATGGGTTTGCTGTGAACTCCATGGAATTTCTGCTCCTTTACAGCAATTTTAACTGCAGAAAGCTTTGGAAATCCTGACCCATGACGGAATTCCAGGAGCTAAACGTGGCTTGGACACCCTCGGGATAAACCTGGCTGGGTTTAAATTCCAGCCTGACCTGACCTGGGCAGAGACCAGGATTAAAGCCAGAGCTTTCCTGATCCTTGGAAAATCACCCTCATCCCAAAAAAACCTCCGTGATATCCTCCCCAAACCAACCGGAGCAGCGAGTCCCAAGGAAACAGGGATGAGGATCCTTGGAGGACAGAAGGATGGACAGGGCAAGAGAGGAGGAAAAGCAGGAATGAAGGAGCAGGGACAGGGATTTGTGTCCATTCCCTGGGAATGGTGTGGCAGCAGGTGAGGCAGCTGGATCAGCCGATCCCGGAATTCCATCCTGGAGGTGACCCGGAGCAGCTGGAGAAAATCCGGGATGAGGAGGAAAGCACGGAAAGGGCGAAGGAATCAGGGATGGGGAGGGAGAGGATGATCCAATCACCACTCCCTCCTCAGGATGAGGAGTCCGGGGTTGGAATTCCAACGGGAGAGATGGATGGGAAGGAGAACAGAGATAAGGGAAAAGAATGGATTGCCGGGAAGGGGTGAGGGAGCCATCGCCGGAGGCTTTCGGGAATGATTGAGACAAGATCAGGGATGAGGAAGGGAAGGCTCATCCTGCCCGGGGCAAGGAGCTGGACTGAGTGACCTCTGGAATTCCCTCCCACTCCCAGTTCTGACAGTTTGGG
>JAWUZG010001344.1:0-38483 GCA_036785705.1 Acanthornis magna
ATTTCCTAAATATTTCCTCCTGTTGTCTCTCTCCGCCTGGGTTGTACACGGACTCTCTGGAAGGCTTGAGGCAAGGCCTGAACCTATGTCTTGGATGGTTTTGACCACTTGGAGTCCTCTGTGTTTTGAGGCTTCCATTGACACATTCAGCCTTAGCACCTTCCTTTCTTTCTCTCTTTCTCTCTTTCTTTCTCGCTTTCTTTCTTTCTCTCTCTCTCTCTTTCTCTCTCTTTATTCTTTCATTCTTTTCCTCTTTCTTTCTTTATCTCTCTCTCTATCTTTCTCTCCTTTATTCTCTCTCTCTTTCTTACTCTCATTCTCTTTCTCTCTTTCTTTCTTACTCTCATTCTCTTTCTCTCTTTCTTTCTTACTCTCATTCTCTTTCTCTCTTTCTTTCTTTCAATCTTTATCGCTCTCTTTATCTCTCTTTATCTTTCTCTCCTTCTTTCTTTCCCTCTTTCTCTCTCTCTTTCGTTCCTTCTTTCTCTCATTCCCTTTCTTTCTTTCTTTCTTAATGCCTCTCTTTCTCCCGATCTTTCTCTCTATCTATCTCTACTTCTTTCTCTCTATCCTTCTCTGCTTCTTTCTTTCTCTTTCTCTTTCTTTTCTTTTTTTTCTTTTTCTTTTTCTTTTTCTTTTTCTTTTTCTTTTTCTTTTTCTTTTTCTTTTTCTTTTTCTTTTTCTTTTTCTTTTTCTTTTTCTTTTTCTTTTCCTTCCTTCCTTCCTTCCTTCCTTCCTTCCTTCCTTCCTTCCTTCCTTCCTTCCTTCCTTCCTTCCTTCCTTCCTTCCTTCCCTTTTCTCCCGTCTCCCCACTTCCCTGAGGCACCGTGGTGCCACGGGGCAGCCTGGCTTCCAATCAACTTCCACGGCATCTACACAGCCAGTGTCTCCAGGGTGCCTGCCTGTGACGCGGTGACAACGCCGCCGTGTCACAATGGCCCCTGGCTTGGGCAAGCCCCAGGGTGCCAGTTGGCCCTTGGCTGCAGGAGCAGCTGGCTGGCTGGCTGGGAGCTCCTGCCCGGCCGGTGGCTGGGGGAGAAGCAGTAGGGCCAGGGCGCACACAGTCTTGTGGCCCCTTCCTGGTGTGCCCACGAGGCCCGAGGCTGGCCCTGCCGCAGGCCTGGTGGCACGCAAGGCCCGCTGCTCTGAGGCCTTGGCTGTGCAGGTGACAGCGGTGTCCTGGCGTGGAGCACGGCTGCTCCAGGCCGGGGGGGTGGGGAGTGGGGGCCGCCTGGGGTGGGAAAGTGGCAGGGATGATCCCTTGGCCTGCACACTGTGCTGCAGCTGCCCGTGCCGCGGGAGACTGAGCCCCTGTGCGAGCGAGCGAGCGAGCGAGCGAAGGCAGGCAGGCAGGCCTCTCCGGCAAACAGCCGGGGCCCTGCCGCCCCCCCAGCTCCCTGCAGAGGCCAGCTTGGGCAGCTTGGAGGCCAAAAGGCCAGCGGCAGGCAGTCTGCCGCTCCGACTTGTGTTTAGAGGTAAGGCAGAAATGTGCCATTTGGAGGGGGTGGGTGCCCCTTTCCTGCAGTCACAGCCACCCTGGGAGCACAGCCGGAGTTGGGCGGGGCACGAGGGGAGGGAAAGCTGGAGGGGTGGGAAGGAGCAGGCCGCGCAGCAATGCCCCGCCCCCGCCAAGAGGGCAGAGTCATCGGGAAGTCTCTCCTGCAGGCGCTTGAAAGCCCAGGGGGGCGCTTCCCGATGTCAGCCA
Source organism: Acanthornis magna (assembly GCA_036785705.1). Classification (NCBI taxonomy): domain Eukaryota; kingdom Metazoa; phylum Chordata; class Aves; order Passeriformes; family Acanthizidae; genus Acanthornis; species Acanthornis magna. The sequence continues at coordinate 1,706 of JAWUZG010001344.1, forward strand.
GGAGCCCGAGCCCTGCCGGCGTCGCAGCACAAAGGCTGGCCCTGCTCAATCGCCTGCCGGCGACCCCCGCACCTGCCACCCTTGTGGCCTGCCCGAGCCCTCCCTGGGCGCACCGCCTCCCCCGAGCGTCCCGCAGCGGCGGCGGCGCCTGCGCGCAGCCCCGAAAAGGCTGCATTTCCGGGCGCTGAGCTCTCCCGGCAGGCGGCCACTGGAAAGGGACTTTGCATGGCCGCCACTTCTCGGCCCCACGCCGAGCCCGCCCCGCTGCCGCTGCCGGGTTTGCGGCCCCGTTCCCGGGGTGCCCGTGTCCTCCAAGCGCCATTTGCGCTTTTGGCTTGGCCCCTGCCGGGCGCCGTAGGCCACTGCTGCCGGCGGCCACGCCTCTGTAGCCACGGCAACAGCCTCGCTCCGCTCCGGGCCAGGCCGGGCCGAGCCGAGCCGAGCCGAGCTTAGCCGAACCAAGCCGAGCTTAGCCGGCGTCGGGGTCCCCATCCCACCTCGGCCTCGTTCGCTTCGGCGGCTGCCAGGCAGCGGGGACAAGGAGGGGCGGGGGTCGGCTTTCCACGAAGCCGGGACAGCAGCAGCTCTTGGGAGTCCCTCCCTCCTCCTCCTCGTCCTGCGCGGGGGAGTTTTGGGAGGCATGGGGGAGAGCGGCAGGGGCGGGGCAGGGAGGAGCGCCCCAAAGTGCCCCAAAGCTTGTCCACTGCTGGGGGGGGGGTTGGGGGAAGGTGGAATCGGGACACAGCATGTCCCAGCAGCAGCTAGGTGCCCAGGCAGGGCCGGCACTGTGGCCAAGTGAAACAAAGGTTCTGACCAAATTTGCCCCGCCCTGATGCCACAAGAAGCCCGGAGATGGGCTGGGGGCAGGCAAAGGGGCTGGCTCAGCCTTGATTTTTTCCCCCTGTGTGCCACGAGAGAGCACAAAATACACCTGCATGCCGTGTGCGGAGGGGGCTGTCCTGGAGCAGAGCCATGAGCCCCTGGCCAGCCACGGGTACGGGCTCGGGGTCCTGCCAGCACCTCTGCAAGGCAGGAGAGACGAGCCCACCTGGAGCAGGTTGCTGCTAGCACCAATGATCCCGTGGGCTGCCACAAGGCTCTCCCGGCTTGTCAAAGGCGCCCCAGTGTCCCTCTGTTGCCTTTTTCAGCCTAGAAGTGAAAGTCGAGATCATTGGAGTCGAGGAGGTCCTGGAAAAGTGGATCTTTCTTGGAGCTCTAGGGGCAATTGTGGAAGAACAGCCCACCCCCACAGGGCTGAAGACAGTTGTCTAGGCTTTAGGAAATCAGCATCATTGACACCAAGCACCAGTTCAGAGGACGACTGGTGATGCAATTCCCCCCAGGTCAAGCCCCTTCCTTCTCTGCAGCCCCCCACCCTTGGTACTGATTGGACTGGTTGATGAAAATGTAGTTGGAAGATTTTGTTGCCAGGAAGGTCCAAGACAGGAGAGGGGCCTTGTGCCCCCTGGGGCTGGGAGCTCTGCAATGGCTTTGGTCTCTAGCTGGCAAAAAGGGTAGGCAAAAGGACTGGCCAGGTTACAAGTAGAGAGAAGAAAAAAGGCAAAAATCACTCCGGCATCCCTCTGGCCCCCCTTTGTTTTAGAGACTAACTAAAGGCTCCACCTTGCCTAGTCCCTACTCTGTACTTAAGCCACGGCATCGCGTCATACGGCTGGCCACGATGCAAAGACTCCCTAGAGACAGCAGTAGTAGGAGCAGCTTGGTTGTTTTCTTTCCCAGGCCTAGTTTGGTAACTGTGAAGTAGGCCTATTCAAGGTTTGGTGAGCTTCTGGAAAGCTGCTTGATGTAGGATTTGAGTTGGCTTCCAAACTGGAACTAAATCCTTCTTCATTTGTTTTCACTTGGATTTCCATAAGAACAACAACTGGTGTTAGTAATGGTAAGGCTAGTAGGAAATGAAGAGCCCTTTTCTTTGGTCAAACTAGATGAGACAAATCATAGACTTGTTGTAAGGCCGAAATGGTGTGTGAAATTGGCTTTTCAAGACGTTCGATCATCCTTCATGTGATCAAACGTTCTGTTTGGAATGACAGCCTCGAGAGTATGGGCTTCATCTTTCACTGAGAGGGCCAAACTTACCAGACCTCACGGTTCCCTATTGGATCCCGTTTGGACAAGTGGTTCTTGGGAAGAGCCTTTGGATCCATTCTGGATGAAAGTTCCGCGCGGACTTGGGGGCTAAATCTGAGTTGGGGTTACCAGCTGTGCAGATGACAGGCACGGATAAGGGAAGCATTGAAATGGCCCCATCTCGATTTGTATCCGCTTTTGTCTTCCAGCTGTTTCAGAAGCAGAGGTGTTCTTCACTCTGGAGCAGTGAATTGCGGGTCCTCTGGCCGTAACCTCGCCTTCAGTGAGGGTCATCGGGACTTGGAACAGTGCTCTGGACTTGGTTGGTAAAGTGCCTGTTTTTCCATGGAGCACAGGATCAGTCTGCAGGCAGGAAGAGGTGGGCAGGTGCGTGTGGAGAACGTGACGAATGTGCAGAGTTTCGGCAAAGTGGAACTTCCAAGCTCTTCGATACCTTGGCAAGGTAAGCTACTTTCTCATCTCGCCGTTTTTCTTGCCCTAGACTTCACTTGCTATGGCCTGCCACGCAATATTTCCTAAATATTTCCTCCTGTTGTCTCTCTCCGCCTGGGTTGTACGCGGACTCTCTGGAAGGCTTGAGGCAAGGCCTGAACCTATGTCTTGGATGGTTTTGACCACTTGGAGTCCTCTGTGTTTTGAGGCTTCCATTGACACATTCAGCCTTAGCACCTTCCTTTCTTTCTCTCTTTCTCTCTTTCTTTCTCGCTTTCTTTCTTTCTCTCTCTCTCTCTTTCTCTCTCTTTATTCTTTCATTCTTTTCCTCTTTCTTTCTTTATCTCTCTCTCTATCTTTCTCTCCTTTATTCTCTCTCTCTTTCTTACTCTCATTCTCTTTCTCTCTTTCTTTCTTACTCTCATTCTCTTTCTCTCTTTCTTTCAATCTTTATCGCTCTCTTTATCTCTCTATCTTTCTCTCCTTCTTTCTTTCCCTCTTTCTCTCTCTCTTTCGTTCCTTCTTTCTCTCATTCCCTTTCTTTCTTTCTTTCTTAATGCCTCTCTTTCTCCCGATCTTTCTCTCTATCTATCTCTACTTCTTTCTCTCTATCCTTCTCTGCTTCTTTCTTTCTCTTTCTCTTTCTTTTTTTCTTCTTTTTCTCTTTTTCTTTTTCTTTTTCTTTCTTTTTCTTTTTCTTTTTCTTTTTCTTTTTCTTTTTCTTTTTCTTTTTCTTTTTCTTTTTCTTTTTCTTTTTCTTTTTCTTTTTCTTTTTCTTTTTCTTTTTCTTTTTCTTTTTCTTTTCCTTCCTTCCTTCCTTCCTTCCTTCCTTCCTTCCTTCCTTCCTTCCTTCCTTCCTTCCTTCCTTCCTTCCTTCCTTCCTTCCTTCCTTCCTTCCTTCCTTCCTTCCCTTTTCTCCCATCTCCCCACTTCCCTGAGGCACCGTGGTGCCACGGGGCAGCCTGGCTTCCAATCAACTTCCACGGCATCTACACAGCCAGTGTCTCCAGGGTGCCTGCCTGTGACGCGGTGACAATGCCGCCGTGTCACAATGGCCCCTGGCTTGGGCAAGCCCCAGGGTGCCAGTTGGCCCTTGGCTGCAGGAGCAGCTGGCTGGCTGGCTGGGAGCTCCTGCCCGGCCGGTGGCTGGGGGAGAAGCAGTAGGGCCAGGGCGCACACAGTCTTGTGGCCCCTTCCTGGTGTGCCCACGAGGCCCGAGGCTGGCCCTGCCACAGGCCTGGTGGCACGCAAGGCCTGCTGCTCTGAGGCCTTGGCTGTGCAGGTGACAGCGGTGTCCTGGCGTGGAGCACGGCTGCTCCAGGCCGGGGGGGTGGGGAGTGGGGGCCGCCTGGGGTGGGAAAGTGGCAGGGATGATCCCTTGGCCTGCACACTGTGCTGCAGCTGCCCGTGCCGCGGGAGACTGAACCCCTGTGCGAGCGAGCGAGCGAGCGAGCGAAGGCAGGCAGGCAGGCCTCTCCGGCAAACAGCCAGGGCCCTGCCGCCCCCCCAGCTCCCTGCAGAGGCCAGCTTGGGCAGCTTGGAGGCCAAAAGGCCAGCGGCAGGCAGTCTGCCGCTCCGACTTGTGTCTAGAGGTGAGGCAGAAATGTGCCATTTGGAGGGGGTGGGTGCCCCTTTCCTGCAGTCACAGCCACCCTGGGAGCACAGCCGGAGTTGGGCGGGGCACGAGGGGAGGGAAAGCTGGAGGGGTGGGAAGGAGCAGGCCGCGCAGCAATGCCCCGCCCCCGCCAAGAGGGCAGAGTCATCGGGAAGTCTCTCCTGCAGGCGCTTGAAAGCCCAGGGGGGCGCTTCCCGATGTCAGCCAGGAGCCCGAGCACTGCCGGCGTCGCAGCACAAAGGCTGGCCCTGCTCAATCGCCTGCCGGCGACCCCCGCACCTGCCACCCTTGTGGCCTGCCCGAGCCCTCCCTGGGCGCACCGCCTCCCCCGAGCGTCCCGCAGCGGCGGCGGCGCCCGCGTGCAGCCCCGAAAAGGCTGCATTTCCGGGCGCTGAGCTCTCCCGGCAGGCGGCCACTGGAAAGGGACTTTGCATCGCCGCCACTTCTCGGCCCCACGCCGAGCCCGCCCCGCTGCCACTGCCGGGTTTGCGGCCCCGTTCCCGGGGTGCCCGTGTCCTCCAAGCGCCATTTGCGCTTTTGGCTTGGCCCCTGCCAGGCGCCGTAGGCCACTGCTGCCGGCGGCCACGCCTCTGTAGCCACGGCAACAGCCTCGCTCCACTCCGGGCCAGGCCGGGCCGAGCTGAGCCGAGCCGAGCTTAGCCGAACCGAGCCGAGCTTAGCCGGCGTCGGGGTCCCCATCCCACCTCGGCCTCGTTCGCTTCGGCGGCTGCCAGGCAGCGGGGACAAGGAGGGGCGGGGGTCGGCTTTCCACGAAGCCGGGACAGCAGCAGCTCTTGGGAGTCCCTCCCTCCTCCTCCTCGTCCTGCGCGGGGGAGTTTTGGGAGGCATGGGGGAGAGAGGCAGGGGCGGGGCAGGGAGGAGCGCCCCAAAGTGCCCCAAAGCTTGTCCACTGCTGGGGGGGGGTTGGGGGAAGGTGGAATCGGGACACAGCATGTCCCAGCAGCAGCTAGGTGCCCAGGCAGGGCCGGCACTGTGGCCAAGTGAAACAAAGGTTCTGACCAAATTTGCCCCGCCCTGATGCCACAAGAAGCCCGGAGATGGGCTGGGGGCAGGCAAAGGGGCTGGCTCAGCCTTGATTTTTTCCCCCTGTGTGCCACGAGAGAGCACAAAATGCACCTGCATGCCGTGTGCGGAGGGGGCTGTCCTGGAGCAGAGCCATGAGCCCCTGGCCAGCCACAGGTACGGGCTCGGGGTCCTGCCAGCACCTCTGCAAGGCAGGAGAGACGAGCCCACCTGGAGCAGGTTGCTGCTAGCACCAATGATCCCGTGGGCTGCCACAAGGCTCTCCCGGCTTGTCAAAGGCGCCCCAGTGTCCCTCTGTTGCCTTTTTCAGCCTAGAAGTGAAAGTCGAGATCATTGGAGTCGAGGAGGTCCTGGAAAAGTGGATCTTTCTTGGAGCTCTAGGGGCAATTGTGGAAGAACAGCCCACCCCCACAGGGCTGAAGACAGTTGTCTAGGCTTTAGGAAATCAGCATCATTGACACCAAGCACCAGTTCAGAGGATGACTGGTGATGCAATTCCCCCCAGGTCAAGCCCCTTCCTTCTCTGCAGCCCCCCACCCTTGGTACTGATTGGACTGGTTGATGAAAATGTAGTTGGAAGATTTTGTTGCCAGGAAGGTCCAAGACAGGAGAGGGGCCTTGTGCCCCCTGGGGCTGGGAGCTCTGCAATGGCTTTGGTCTCTAGCTGGCAAAAAGGGTAGGCAAAAGGACTGGCCAGGTTACAAGTAGAGAGAAGAAAAAAGGCAAAAATCACTCCGGCATCCCTCTGGCCCCCCTTTGTTTTAGAGACTAACTAAAGGCTCCACCTTGCCTAGTCCCTACTCTGTACTTAAGCCACGGCATCGCGTCATACGGCTGGCCACGATGCAAAGACTCCCTAGAGACAGCAGTAGTAGGAGCAGCTTGGTTGTTTTCTTTCCCAGGCCTAGTTTGGTAACTGTGAAGTAGGCCTATTCAAGGTTTGGTGAGCTTCTGGAAAGCTGCTTGATGTAGGATTTGAGTTGGCTTCCAAACTGGAACTAAATCCTTCTTCATTTGTTTTCACTTGGATTTCCATAAGAACAACAACTGGTGTTAGTAATGGTAAGGCTAGTAGGAAATGAAGAGCCCTTTTCTTTGGTCAAACTAGATGAGACAAATCATAGACTTGTTGTAAGGCCGAAATGGTGTGTGAAATTGGCTTTTCAAGACCTTTGATCATCCTTCATGTGATCAAACGTTCTGTTTGGAATGACAGCCTCGAGAGTATGGGCTTCATCTTTCACTGAGAGGGCCAAACTTACCAGACCTCACGGTTCCCTATTGGATCCCGTTTGGACAAGTGGTTCTTGGGAAGAGCCTTTGGATCCATTCTGGATGAAAGTTCCGCGCGGACTTGGGGGCTAAATCTGAGTTGGGGTTACCAGCTGTGCAGATGACAGGCACGGATAAGGGAAGCATTGAAATGGCCCCATCTCGATTTGTATCCGCTTTTGTCTTCCAGCTGTTTCAGAAGCAGAGGTGTTCTTCACTCTGGAGCAGTGAATTGCGGGTCCTCTGGCCGTAACCTCGCCTTCAGTGAGGGTCATCGGGACTTGGAACAGTGCTCTGGACTTGGTTGGTAAAGTGCCTGTTTTTCCATGGAGCACAGGATCAGTCTGCAGGCAGGAAGAGGTGGGCAGGTGCGTGTGGAGAACGTGACGAATGTGCAGAGTTTCGGCAAAGTGGAACTTCCAAGCTCTTCGATACCTTGGCAAGGTAAGCTACTTTCTCATCTCGCCGTTTTTCTTGCCCTAGACTTCACTTGCTATGGCCTGCCACGCAATATTTCCTAAATATTTCCTCCTGTTGTCTCTCTCCGCCTGGGTTGTACACGGACTCTCTGGAAGGCTTGAGGCAAGGCCTGAACCTATGTCTTGGATGGTTTTGACCACTTGGAGTCCTCTGTGTTTTGAGGCTTCCATTGACACATTCAGCCTTAGCACCTTCCTTTCTTTCTCTCTTTCTCTCTTTCTTTCTCGCTTTCTTTCTTTCTCTCTCTCTCTCTTTCTCTCTCTTTATTCTTTCATTCTTTTCCTCTTTCTTTCTTTATCTCTCTCTCTATCTTTCTCTCCTTTATTCTCTCTCTCTTTCTTACTCTCATTCTCTTTCTCTCTTTCTTTCTTACTCTCATTCTCTTTCTCTCTTTCTTTCAATCTTTATCGCTCTCTTTATCTCTCTATCTTTCTCTCCTTCTTTCTTTCCCTCTTTCTCTCTCTCTTTCGTTCCTTCTTTCTCTCATTCCCTTTCTTTCTTTCTTTCTTAATGCCTCTCTTTCTCCCGATCTTTCTCTCTATCTATCTCTACTTCTTTCTCTCTATCCTTCTCTGCTTCTTTCTTTCTCTTTCTCTTTCTTTTTTTCTTCTTTTTCTCTTTTTCTTTTTCTTTTTCTTTTTCTTTCTTTTTCTTTTTCTTTTTCTTTTTCTTTTTCTTTTTCTTTTTCTTTTTCTTTTTCTTTTTCTTTTTCTTTTTCTTTTTCTTTTTCTTTTTCTTTTTCTTTTTCTTTTTCTTTTTCTTTTTCTTTTTCTTTTTCTTCCTTCCTTCCTTCCTTCCTTCCTTCCTTCCTTCCTTCCTTCCTTCCGCACCCCTCCTTCCTTCCTTCCTTCCTTCCTTCCTTCCTTCCTTCCTTCCTTCCTTCCTTCCTTCCTTCCTTCCTTCCTTCCTTCCTTCCTTCCTTCCTTCCTTCCTTCCTTCCTTCCTTCCTTCCTTCCTTCCTTCCTTCCTTCCTTCCTTCCCTTTTCTCCCGTCTCCCCACTTCCCTGAGGCACCGTGGTGCCACGGGGCAGCCTGGCTTCCAATCAACTTCCACGGCATCTACACAGCCAGTGTCTCCAGGGTGCCTGCCTGTGACGCGGTGACAACGCCGCCGTGTCACAATGGCCCCTGGCTTGGGCAAGCCCCAGGGTGCCAGTTGGCCCTTGGCTGCAGGAGCAGCTGGCTGGCTGGCTGGGAGCTCCTGCCCGGCCGGTGGCTGGGGGAGAAGCAGTAGGGCCAGGGCGCACACAGTCTTGTGGCCCCTTCCTGGTGTGCCCACGAGGCCCGAGGCTGGCCCTGCCGCAGGCCTGGTGGCACGCAAGGCCCGCTGCTCTGAGGCCTTGGCTGTGCAGGTGACAGCGGTGTCCTGGCGTGGAGCACGGCTGCTCCAGGCCGGGGGGGTGGGGAGTGGGGGCCGCCTGGGGTGGGAAAGTGGCAGGGATGATCCCTTGGCCTGCACACTGTGCTGCAGCTGCCCGTGCCGCGGGAGACTGAGCCCCTGTGCGAGCGAGCGAGCGAGCGAGCGAAGGCAGGCAGGCAGGCCTCTCCGGCAAACAGCCGGGGCCCTGCCACCCCCCCAGCTCCCTGCAAAGGCCAGCTTGGGCAGCTTGGAGGCCAAAAGGCCAGCGGCAGGCAGTCTGCCGCTCCGACTTGTGTCTAGAGGTGAGGCAGAAATGTGCCATTTGGAGGGGGTGGGTGCCCCTTTCCTGCAGTCACAGCCCACCCTGGGAGCACAGCGGAGTTGGGCGGGGCACGAGGGGAGGGAAAGCTGGAGGGGTGGGAAGGAGCAGGCCGCGCAGCAATGCCCCGCCCCCGCCAAGAGGGCAGAGTCATCGGGAAGTCTCTCCTGCAGGCGCTTGAAAGCCCAGGGGGGCGTTTCCCGATGTCAGCCAGGAGCCCGAGCCCTGCCGGCGTCGCAGCACAAAGGCTGGCCCTGCTCAATCGCCTGCCGGCGACCCCCGCACCTGCCACCCTTGTGGCCTGCCTGAGCCCTCCCTCGGCGCACCGCCTCCCCCGAGCGTCCCGCAGCGGCGGCGGCGCCCGCACGCAGCCCCGAAAAGGCTGCATTTCCGGGCGCTGAGCTCTCCCGGCAGGCGGCCACTGGAAAGGGACTTTGCATGGCCGCCACTTCTCGGCCCCACGCCGAGCCCGCCCCGCTGCCGCTGCCGGGTTTGCGGCCCCGTTCCCGGGGTGCCCGTGTCCTCCAAGCGCCATTTGCGCTTTTGGCTTGGCCCCTGCCGGGCGCCGTAGGCCACTGCTGCCGGCGTCCACGCCTCTGTAGCCACGGCAACAGCCTCGCTCCGCTCCGGGCCAGGCCGGGCCGAGCCGAGCCGAGCCGAGCTTAGCCGAACCGAGCCGAGCTTAGCCGGCGTCGGGGTCCCCATCCCACCTCGGCCTCGTTCGCTTCGGCGGCTGCCAGGCAGCGGGGACAAGGAGGGGCGGGGGTCGGCTTTCCACGAAGCCGGGACAGCAGCAGCTCTTGGGAGTCCCTCCCTCCTCCTCCTCGTCCTGCGCGGGGGAGTTTTGGGAGGCATGGGGGAGAGCGGCAGGGGCGGGGCAGGGAGGAGCGCCCCAAAGTGCCCCAAAGCTTGTCCACTGCTGGGGGGGGGTTGGGGGAAGGTGGAATCGGGACACAGCATGTCCCAGCAGCAGCTAGGTGCCCAGGCAGGGCCGGCACTGTGGCCAAGTGAAACAAAGGTTCTGACCAAATTTGCCCCGCCCTGATGCCACAAGAAGCCCGGAGATGGGCTGGGGGCAGGCAAAGGGGCTGGCTCAGCCTTGATTTTTTCCCCCTGTGTGCCACGAGAGAGCACAAAATGCACCTGCATGCCGTGTGCGGAGGGGGCTGTCCTGGAGCAGAGCCATGAGCCCCTGGCCAGCCACGGGTACGGGCTCGGGGTCCTGCCAGCACCTCTGCAAGGCAGGAGAGACGAGCCCACCTGGAGCAGGTTGCTGCTAGCACCAATGATCCCGTGGGCTGCCACAAGGCTCTCCCGGCTTGTCAAAGGCGCCCCAGTGTCCCTCTGTTGCCTTTTTCAGCCTAGAAGTGAAAGTCGAGATCATTGGAGTCGAGGAGGTCCTGGAAAAGTGGATCTTTCTTGGAGCTCTAGGGGCAATTGTGGAAGAACAGCCACCCCCACAGGGCTGAAGACAGTTGTCTAGGCTTTAGGAAATCAGCATCATTGACACCAAGCACCAGTTCAGAGGATGACTGGTGATGCAATTCCCCCCAGGTCAAGCCCCTTCCTTCTCTGCAGCCCCCCACCCTTGGTACTGATTGGACTGGTTGATGAAAATGTAGTTGGAAGATTTTGTTGCCAGGAAGGTCCAAGACAGGAGAGGGGCCTTGTGCCCCCTGGGGCTGGGAGCTCTGCAATGGCTTTGGTCTCTAGCTGGCAAAAAGGGTAGGCAAAAGGACTGGCCAGGTTACAAGTAGAGAGAAGAAAAAAGGCAAAAATCACTCCGGCATCCCTCTGGCCCCCCTTTGTTTTAGAGACTAACTAAAGGCTCCACCTTGCCTAGTCCCTACTCTGTACTTAAGCCACGGCATCGCGTCATACGGCTGGCCACGATGCAAAGACTCCCTAGAGACAGCAGTAGTAGGAGCAGCTTGGTTGTTTTCTTTCCCAGGCCTAGTTTGGTAACTGTGAAGTAGGCCTATTCAAGGTTTGGTGAGCTTCTGGAAAGCTGCTTGATGTAGGATTTGAGTTGGCTTCCAAACTGGAACTAAATCCTTCTTCATTTGTTTTCACTTGGATTTCCATAAGAACAACAACTGGTGTTAGTAATGGTAAGGCTAGTAGGAAATGAAGAGCCCTTTTCTTTGGTCAAACTAGATGAGACAAATCATAGACTTGTTGTAAGGCCGAAATGGTGTGTGAAATTGGCTTTTCAAGACCTTCGATCATCCTTCATGTGATCAAACGTTCTGTTTGGAATGACAGCCTCGAGAGTATGGGCTTCATCTTTCACTGAGAGGGCCAAACTTACCAGACCTCACGGTTCCCTATTGGATCCCGTTTGGACAAGTGGTTCTTGGGAAGAGCCTTTGGATCCATTCTGGATGAAAGTTCCGCGCGGACTTGGGGGCTAAATCTGAGTTGGGGTTACCAGCTGTGCAGATGACAGGCACGGATAAGGGAAGCATTGAAATGGCCCCATCTCGATTTGTATCCGCTTTTGTCTTCCAGCTGTTTCAGAAGCAGAGGTGTTCTTCACTCTGGAGCAGTGAATTGCGGGTCCTCTGGCCGTAACCTCGCCTTCAGTGAGGGTCATCGGGACTTGGAACAGTGCTCTGGACTTGGTTGGTAAAGTGCCTGTTTTTCCATGGAGCACAGGATCAGTCTGCAGGCAGGAAGAGGTGGGCAGGTGCATGTGGAGAACGTGACGAATGTGCAGAGTTTCGGCAAAGTGGAACTTCCAAGCTCTTCGATACCTTGGCAAGGTAAGCTACTTTCTCATCTCGCCGTTTTTCTTGCCCTAGACTTCACTTGCTATGGCCTGCCACGCAATATTTCCTAAATATTTCCTCCTGTTGTCTCTCTCCGCCTGGGTTGTACGCGGACTCTCTGGAAGGCTTGAGGCAAGGCCTGAACCTATGTCTTGGATGGTTTTGACCACTTGGAGTCCTCTGTGTTTTGAGGCTTCCATTGACACATTCAGCCTTAGCACCTTCCTTTCTTTCTCTCTTTCTCTCTTTCTTTCTCGCTTTCTTTCTTTCTCTCTCTCTCTCTTTCTCTCTCTTTATTCTTTCATTCTTTTCCTCTTTCTTTCTTTATCTCTCTCTCTATCTTTCTCTCCTTTATTCTCTCTCTCTTTCTTACTCTCATTCTCTTTCTCTCTTTCTTTCTTACTCTCATTCTCTTTCTCTCTTTCTTTCTTACTCTCATTCTCTTTCTCTCTTTCTTTCTTTCAATCTTTATCGCTCTCTTTATCTCTCTTTATCTTTCTCTCCTTCTTTCTTTCCCTCTTTCTCTCTCTTTCGTTCCTTCTTTCTCTCATTCCCTTTCTTTCTTTCTTTCTTAATGCCTCTCTTTCTCCCGATCTTTCTCTCTATCTATCTCTACTTCTTTCTCTCTATCCTTCTCTGCTTCTTTCTTTCTCTTTCTCTTTCTTTTCTTTTTTTTCTTTTTCTTTTTCTTTTTCTTTTTCTTTTTCTTTTTCTTTTTCTTTTTCTTTTTCTTTTTCTTTTTCTTTTTCTTTTTCTTTTTCTTTTCCTTCCTTCCTTCCTTCCTTCCTTCCTTCCTTCCTTCCTTCCTTCCTTCCTTCCTTCCTTCCTTCCTTCCTTCCTTCCTTCCTTCCTTCCTTCCTTCCTTCCTTCCTTCCTTCCTTCCCTTTTCTCCCGTCTCCCCACTTCCCTGAGGCACCGTGGTGCCACGGGGCAGCCTGGCTTCCAATCAACTTCCACGGCATCTACACAGCCAGTGTCTCCAGGGTGCCTGCCTGTGACGCGGTGACAACGCCGCCGTGTCACAATGGCCCCTGGCTTGGGCAAGCCCCAGGGTGCCAGTTGGCCCTTGGCTGCAGGAGCAGCTGGCTGGCTGGCTGGGAGCTCCTGCCCGGCCGGTGGCTGGGGGAGAAGCAGTAGGGCCAGGGCGCACACAGTCTTGTGGCCCCTTCCTGGTGTGCCCACGAGGCCCGAGGCTGGCCCTGCCGCAGGCCTGGTGGCACGCAAGGCCTGCTGCTCTGAGGCCTTGGCTGTGCAGGTGACAGCGGTGTCCTGGCGTGGAGCACGGCTGCTCCAGGCCGGGGGGGTGGGGAGTGGGGGCCGCCTGGGGTGGGAAAGTGGCAGGGATGATCCCTTGGCCTGCACACTGTGCTGCAGCTGCCCGTGCCGCGGGAGACTGAACCCCTGTGCGAGCGAGCGAGCGAGCGAGCGAAGGCAGGCAGGCAGGCCTCTCCGGCAAACAGCCGGGGCCCTGCCGCCCCCCCAGCTCCCTGCAGAGGCCAGCTTGGGCAGCTTGGAGGCCAAAAGGCCAGCGGCAGGCAGTCTGCCGCTCCGACTTGTGTCTAGAGGTGAGGCAGAAATGTGCCATTTGTAGGGGGTGGGTGCCCCTTTCCTGCAGTCACAGCCACCCTGGGAGCACAGCCGGAGTTGGGCGGGGCACGAGGGGAGGGAAAGCTGGAGGGGTGGGAAGGAGCAGGCCGCGCAGCAATGCCCCGCCCCCGCCAAGAGGGCAGAGTCATCGGGAAGTCTCTCCTGCAGGCGCTTGAAAGCCCAGGGGGGCGCTTCCCGATGTCAGCCAGGAGCCCGAGCACTGCCGGCGTCGCAGCACAAAGGCTGGCCTTGCTCAATCGCCTGCCGGCGACCCCCGCACCTGCCACCCTTGTGGCCTGCCCGAGCCCTCCCTGGGCGCACCGCCTCCCCCGAGCGTCCCGCAGCGGCGGCGGCGCCCGCGTGCAGCCCCGAAAAGGCTGCATTTCCGGGCGCTGAGCTCTCCCGGCAGGCGGCCACTGGAAAGGGACTTTGCATCGCCGCCACTTCTCGGCCCCACGCCGAGCCCGCCCCGCTGCCACTGCCGGGTTTGCGGCCCCGTTCCCGGGGTGCCCGTGTCCTCCAAGCGCCATTTGCGCTTTTGGCTTGGCCCCTGCCAGGCGCCGTAGGCCACTGCTGCCGGCGGCCACGCCTCTGTAGCCACGGCAACAGCCTCGCTCCACTCCGGGCCAGGCCGGGCCGAGCTGAGCCGAGCCGAGCTTAGCCGAACCGAGCCGAGCTTAGCCGGCGTCGGGGTCCCCATCCCACCTCGGCCTCGTTCGCTTCGGCGGCTGCCAGGCAGCGGGGACAAGGAGGGGCGGGGGTCGGCTTTCCACGAAGCCGGGACAGCAGCAGCTCTTGGGAGTCCCTCCCTCCTCCTCCTCGTCCTGCGCGGGGGAGTTTTGGGAGGCATGGGGGAGAGCGGCAGGGGCGGGGCAGGGAGGAGCGCCCCAAAGTGCCCCAAAGCTTGTCCACTGCTGGGGGGGGGTTGGGGGAAGGTGGAATCGGGACACAGCATGTCCCAGCAGCAGCTAGGTGCCCAGGCAGGGCCGGCACTGTGGCCAAGTGAAACAAAGGTTCTGACCAAATTTGCCCCGCCCTGATGCCACAAGAAGCCCGGAGATGGGCTGGGGGGCAGGCAAAGGGGCTGGCTCAGCCTTGATTTTTTCCCCCTGTGTGCCACGAGAGAGCACAAAATGCACCTGCATGCCGTGTGCGGAGGGGGCTGTCCTGGAGCAGAGCCATGAGCCCCTGGCCAGCCACAGGTACGGGCTCGGGGTCCTGCCAGCACCTCTGCAAGGCAGGAGAGACGAGCCCACCTGGAGCAGGTTGCTGCTAGCACCAATGATCCCGTGGGCTGCCACAAGGCTCTCCCGGCTTGTCAAAGGCGCCCCAGTGTCCCTCTGTTGCCTTTTTCAGCCTAGAAGTGAAAGTCGAGATCATTGGAGTCGAGGAGGTCCTGGAAAAGTGGATCTTTCTTGGAGCTCTAGGGGCAATTGTGGAAGAACAGCCCACCCCCACAGGGCTGAAGACAGTTGTCTAGGCTTTAGGAAATCAGCATCATTGACACCAAGCACCAGTTCAGAGGATGACTGGTGATGCAATTCCCCCCAGGTCAAGCCCCTTCCTTCTCTGCAGCCCCCCACCCTTGGTACTGATTGGACTGGTTGATGAAAATGTAGTTGGAAGATTTTGTTGCCAGGAAGGTCCAAGACAGGAGAGGGGCCTTGTGCCCCCTGGGGCTGGGAGCTCTGCAATGGCTTTGGTCTCTAGCTGGCAAAAAGGGTAGGCAAAAGGACTGGCCAGGTTACAAGTAGAGAGAAGAAAAAAGGCAAAAATCACTCCGGCATCCCTCTGGCCCCCCTTTGTTTTAGAGACTAACTAAAGGCTCCACCTTGCCTAGTCCCTACTCTGTACTTAAGCCACGGCATCGCGTCATACGGCTGGCCACGATGCAAAGACTCCCTAGAGACAGCAGTAGTAGGAGCAGCTTGGTTTTTTTCTTTCCCAGGCCTAGTTTGGTAACTGTGAAGTAGGCCTATTCAAGGTTTGGTGAGCTTCTGGAAAGCTGCTTGATGTAGGATTTGAGTTGGCTTCCAAACTGGAACTAAATCCTTCTTCATTTGTTTTCACTTGGATTTCCATAAGAACAACAACTGGTGTTAGTAATGGTAAGGCTAGTAGGAAATGAAGAGCCCTTTTCTTTGGTCAAACTAGATGAGACAAATCATAGACTTGTTGTAAGGCCGAAATGGTGTGTGAAATTGGCTTTTCAAGACCTTCGATCATCCTTCATGTGATCAAACGTTCTGTTTGGAATGACAGCCTCGAGAGTATGGGCTTCATCTTTCACTGAGAGGGCCAAACTTACCAGACCTCACGGTTCCCTATTGGATCCCGTTTGGACAAGTGGTTCTTGGGAAGAGCCTTTGGATCCATTCTGGATGAAAGTTCCGCGCGGACTTGGGGGCTAAATCTGAGTTGGGGTTACCAGCTGTGCAGATGACAGGCACGGATAAGGGAAGCATTGAAATGGCCCCATCTCGATTTGTATCCGCTTTTGTCTTCCAGCTGTTTCAGAAGCAGAGGTGTTCTTCACTCTGGAGCAGTGAATTGCGGGTCCTCTGGCCGTAACCTCGCCTTCAGTGAGGGTCATCGGGACTTGGAACAGTGCTCTGGACTTGGTTGGTAAAGTGCCTGTTTTTCCATGGAGCACAGGATCAGTCTGCAGGCAGGAAGAGGTGGGCAGGTGCGTGTGGAGAACGTGACGAATGTGCAGAGTTTCGGCAAAGTGGAACTTCCAAGCTCTTCGATACCTTGGCAAGGTAAGCTACTTTCTCATCTCGCCGTTTTTCTTGCCCTAGACTTCACTTGCTATGGCCTGCCACGCAATATTTCCTAAATATTTCCTCCTGTTGTCTCTCTCCGCCTGGGTTGTACACGGACTCTCTGGAAGGCTTGAGGCAAGGCCTGAACCTATGTCTTGGATGGTTTTGACCACTTGGAGTCCTCTGTGTTTTGAGGCTTCCATTGACACATTCAGCCTTAGCACCTTCCTTTCTTTCTCTCTTTCTCTCTTTCTTTCTCGCTTTCTTTCTTTCTCTCTCTCTCTCTTTCTCTCTCTTTATTCTTTCATTCTTTTCCTCTTTCTTTCTTTATCTCTCTCTCTATCTTTCTCTCCTTTATTCTCTCTCTCTTTCTTACTCTCATTCTCTTTCTCTCTTTCTTTCTTACTCTCATTCTCTTTCTCTCTTTCTTTCAATCTTTATCGCTCTCTTTATCTCTCTATCTTTCTCTCCTTCTTTCTTTCCCTCTTTCTCTCTCTCTTTCGTTCCTTCTTTCTCTCATTCCCTTTCTTTCTTTCTTTCTTAATGCCTCTCTTTCTCCCGATCTTTCTCTCTATCTATCTCTACTTCTTTCTCTCTATCCTTCTCTGCTTCTTTCTTTCTCTTTCTCTTTCTTTTTTTCTTCTTTTTCTCTTTTTCTTTTTCTTTTTCTTTTTCTTTCTTTTTCTTTTTCTTTTTCTTTTTCTTTTTCTTTTTCTTTTTCTTTTTCTTTTTCTTTTTCTTTTTCTTTTTCTTTTTCTTTTTCTTTTTCTTTTTCTTTTCCTTCCTTCCTTCCTTCCTTCCTTCCTTCCTTCCTTCCTTCCTTCCTTCCTTCCTTCCTTCCTTCCTTCCTTCCTTCCTTCCTTCCTTCCTTCCTTCCTTCCTTCCTTCCCTTTTCTCCCGTCTCCCCACTTCCCTGAGGCACCGTGGTGCCACGGGGCAGCCTGGCTTCCAATCAACTTCCACGGCATCTACACAGCCAGTGTCTCCAGGGTGCCTGCCTGTGACGCGGTGACAACGCCGCCGTGTCACAATGGCCCCTGGCTTGGGCAAGCCCCAGGGTGCCAGTTGGCCCTTGGCTGCAGGAGCAGCTGGCTGGCTGGCTGGGAGCTCCTGCCCGGCCGGTGGCTGGGGGAGAAGCAGTAGGGCCAGGGCGCACACAGTCTTGTGGCCCCTTCCTGGTGTGCCCACGAGGCCCGAGGCTGGCCCTGCCGCAGGCCTGGTGGCACGCAAGGCCTGCTGCTCTGAGGCCTTGGCTGTGCAGGTGACAGCGGTGTCCTGGCGTGGAGCACGGCTGCTCCAGGCCGGGGGGGTGGGGAGTGGGGGCCGCCTGGGGTGGGAAAGTGGCAGGGATGATCCCTTGGCCTGCACACTGTGCTGCAGCTGCCCGTGCCGCGGGAGACTGAACCCCTGTGCGAGCGAGCGAGCGAGCGAGCGAAGGCAGGCAGGCAGGCCTCTCCGGCAAACAGCCGGGGCCCTGCCGCCCCCCCAGCTCCCTGCAGAGGCCAGCTTGGGCAGCTTGGAGGCCAAAAGGCCAGCGGCAGGCAGTCTGCCGCTCCGACTTGTGTCTAGAGGTGAGGCAGAAATGTGCCATTTGGAGGGGGTGGGTGCCCCTTTCCTGCAGTCACAGCCACCCTGGGAGCACAGCCGGAGTTGGGCGGGGCACGAGGGGAGGGAAAGCTGGAGGGGTGGGAAGGAGCAGGCCGCGCAGCAATGCCCCGCCCCCGCCAAGAGGGCAGAGTCATCGGGAAGTCTCTCCTGCAGGCGCTTGAAAGCCCAGGGGGGCGCTTCCCGATGTCAGCCAGGAGCCCGAGCACTGCCGGCGTCGCAGCACAAAGGCTGGCCCTGCTCAATCGCCTGCCGGCGACCCCCGCACCTGCCACCCTTGTGGCCTGCCCGAGCCCTCCCTCGGCGCACCGCCTCCCCCGAGCGTCCCGCAGCGGCGGCGGCGCCCGCGCGCAGCCCCGAAAAGGCTGCATTTCCGGGCGCTGAGCTCTCCCGGCAGGCGGCCACTGGAAAGGGACTTTGCATGGCTGCCACTTCTCGGCCCCACGCCGAGCCCGCCCCGCTGCCACTGCCGGGTTTGCGGCCCCGTTCCCGGGGTGCCCGTGTCCTCCAAGCGCCATTTGCGCTTTTGGCTTGGCCCCTGCCAGGCGCCGTAGGCCACTGCTGCCGGCGGCCACGCCTCTGTAGCCACGGCAACAGCCTCGCTCCACTCCGGGCCAGGCCGGGCCGAGCTGAGCCGAGCCGAGCTTAGCCGAACCGAGCCGAGCTTAGCCGGCGTCGGGGTCCCCATCCCACCTCGGCCTCGTTCGCTTCGGCGGCTGCCAGGCAGCGGGGACAAGGAGGGGCGGGGGTCGGCTTTCCACGAAGCCGGGACAGCAGCAGCTCTTGGGAGTCCCTCCCTCCTCCTCCTCGTCCTGCGCGGGGGAGTTTTGGGAGGCATGGGGGAGAGCGGCAGGGGCGGGGCAGGGAGGAGCGCCCCAAAGTGCCCCAAAGCTTGTCCACTGCTGGGGGGGGGTTGGGGGAAGGTGGAATCGGGACACAGCATGTCCCAGCAGCAGCTAGGTGCCCAGGCAGGGCCGGCACTGTGGCCAAGTGAAACAAAGGTTCTGACCAAATTTGCCCCGCCCTGATGCCACAAGAAGCCCGGAGATGGGCTGGGGGCAGGCAAAGGGGCTGGCTCAGCCTTGATTTTTTCCCCCTGTGTGCCACGAGAGAGCACAAAATGCACCTGCATGCCGTGTGCGGAGGGGGCTGTCCTGGAGCAGAGCCATGAGCCCCTGGCCAGCCACAGGTACGGGCTCGGGGTCCTCCCAGCACCTCTGCAAGGCAGGAGAGACGAGCCCACCTGGAGCAGGTTGCTGCTAGCACCAATGATCCCGTGGGCTGCCACAAGGCTCTCCCGGCTTGTCAAAGGCGCCCCAGTGTCCCTCTGTTGCCTTTTTCAGCCTAGAAGTGAAAGTCGAGATCATTGGAGTCGAGGAGGTCCTGGAAAAGTGGATCTTTCTTGGAGCTCTAGGGGCAATTGTGGAAGAACAGCCCACCCCCACAGGGCTGAAGACAGTTGTCTAGGCTTTAGGAAATCAGCATCATTGACACCAAGCACCAGTTCAGAGGATGACTGGTGATGCAATTCCCCCCAGGTCAAGCCCCTTCCTTCTCTGCAGCCCCCCACCCTTGGTACTGATTGGACTGGTTGATGAAAATGTAGTTGGAAGATTTTGTTGCCAGGAAGGTCCAAGACAGGAGAGGGGCCTTGTGCCCCCTGGGGCTGGGAGCTCTGCAATGGCTTTGGTCTCTAGCTGGCAAAAAGGGTAGGCAAAAGGACTGGCCAGGTTACAAGTAGAGAGAAGAAAAAAGGCAAAAATCACTCCGGCATCCCTCTGGCCCCCCTTTGTTTTAGAGACTAACTAAAGGCTCCACCTTGCCTAGTCCCTACTCTGTACTTAAGCCACGGCATCGCGTCATACGGCTGGCCACGATGCAAAGACTCCCTAGAGACAGCAGTAGTAGGAGCAGCTTGGTTGTTTTCTTTCCCAGGCCTAGTTTGGTAACTGTGAAGTAGGCCTATTCAAGGTTTGGTGAGCTTCTGGAAAGCTGCTTGATGTAGGATTTGAGTTGGCTTCCAAACTGGAACTAAATCCTTCTTCATTTGTTTTCACTTGGATTTCCATAAGAACAACAACTGGTGTTAGTAATGGTAAGGCTAGTAGGAAATGAAGAGCCCTTTTCTTTGGTCAAACTAGATGAGACAAATCATAGACTTGTTGTAAGGCCGAAATGGTGTGTGAAATTGGCTTTTCAAGACCTTCGATCATCCTTCATGTGATCAAACGTTCTGTTTGGAATGACAGCCTCGAGAGTATGGGCTTCATCTTTCACTGAGAGGGCCAAACTTACCAGACCTCACGGTTCCCTATTGGATCCCGTTTGGACAAGTGGTTCTTGGGAAGAGCCTTTGGATCCATTCTGGATGAAAGTTCCGCGCGGACTTGGGGGCTAAATCTGAGTTGGGGTTACCAGCTGTGCAGATGACAGGCACGGATAAGGGAAGCATTGAAATGGCCCCATCTCGATTTGTATCCGCTTTTGTCTTCCAGCTGTTTCAGAAGCAGAGGTGTTCTTCACTCTGGAGCAGTGAATTGCGGGTCCTCTGGCCGTAACCTCGCCTTCAGTGAGGGTCATCGGGACTTGGAACAGTGCTCTGGACTTGGTTGGTAAAGTGCCTGTTTTTCCATGGAGCACAGGATCAGTCTGCAGGCAGGAAGAGGTGGGCAGGTGCGTGTGGAGAACGTGACGAATGTGCAGAGTTTCGGCAAAGTGGAACTTCCAAGCTCTTCGATACCTTGGCAAGGTAAGCTACTTTCTCATCTCGCCGTTTTTCTTGCCCTAGACTTCACTTGCTATGGCCTGCCACGCAATATTTCCTAAATATTTCCTCCTGTTGTCTCTCTCCGCCTGGGTTGTACGCGGACTCTCTGGAAGGCTTGAGGCAAGGCCTGAACCTATGTCTTGGATGGTTTTGACCACTTGGAGTCCTCTGTGTTTTGAGGCTTCCATTGACACATTCAGCCTTAGCACCTTCCTTTCTTTCTCTCTTTCTCTCTTTCTTTCTCGCTTTCTTTCTTTCTCTCTCTCTCTCTTTCTCTCTCTTTATTCTTTCATTCTTTTCCTCTTTCTTTCTTTATCTCTCTCTCTATCTTTCTCTCCTTTATTCTCTCTTTCTCTCTTTCTTACTCTCATTCTCTTTCTCTCTTTCTTTCTTACTCTCATTCTCTTTCTCTCTTTCTTTCAATCTTTATCGCTCTCTTTATCTCTCTATCTTTCTCTCCTTCTTTCTTTCCCTCTTTCTCTCTCTCTTTCGTTCCTTCTTTCTCTCATTCCCTTTCTTTCTTTCTTTCTTAATGCCTCTCTTTCTCCCGATCTTTCTCTCTATCTATCTCTACTTCTTTCTCTCTATCCTTCTCTGCTTCTTTCTTTCTCTTTCTCTTTCTTCTTTTTCTTTTTTTCTTTTTCTTTCTTTTTCTTTTTCTTTTTCTTTTTCTTTTTCTTTTTCTTTTTCTTTTTCTTTTTCTTTCTTCCTTCCTTCCTTCCTTCCTTCCTTCCTTCCTTCCTTCCTTCCTTCCTTCCTTCCTTCCTTCCTTCCTTCCTTCCTTCCTTCCTTCCTTCCTTCCTTCCTTCCTTCCTTCCTTCCTTCCTTCCTTCCTTCCTTCCTTCCTTCCTTCCTTCCCTTTTCTCCCGTCTCCCCACTTCCCTGAGGCACCGTGGTGCCACGGGGCAGCCTGGCTTCCAATCAACTTCCACGGCATCTACACAGCCAGTGTCTCCAGGGTGCCTGCCTGTGACGCGGTGACAATGCCGCCGTGTCACAATGGCCCCTGGCTTGGGCAAGCCCCAGGGTGCCAGTTGGCCCTTGGCTGCAGGAGCAGCTGGCTGGCTGGCTGGGAGCTCCTGCCCGGCCGGTGGCTGGGGGAGAAGCAGTAGGGCCAGGGCGCACACAGTCTTGTGGCCCCTTCCTGGTGTGCCCACGAGGCCCGAGGCTGGCCCTGCCGCAGGCCTGGTGGCACGCAAGGCCTGCTGCTCTGAGGCCTTGGCTGTGCAGGTGACAGCGGTGTCCTGGCGTGGAGCACGGCTGCTCCAGGCCGGGGGGGTGGGGAGTGGGGGCCGCCTGGGGTGGGAAAGTGGCAGGGATGATCCCTTGGCCTGCACACTGTGCTGCAGCTGCCCGTGCCGCGGGAGACTGAACCCCTGTGCGAGCGAGCGAGCGAGCGAGCGAAGGCAGGCAGGCAGGCCTCTCCGGCAAACAGCCGGGGCCCTGCCGCCCCCCCAGCTCCCTGCAAAGGCCAGCTTGGGCAGCTTGGAGGCCAAAAGGCCAGCGGCAGGCAGTCTGCCGCTCCGACTTGTGTCTAGAGGTGAGGCAGAAATGTGCCATTTGGAGGGGGTGGGTGCCCCTTTCCTGCAGTCACAGCCACCCTGGGAGCACAGCCGGAGTTGGGCGGGGCACGAGGGGAGGGAAAGCTGGAGGGGTGGGAAGGAGCAGGCCGCGCAGCAATGCCACGCCCCCGCCAAGAGGGCAGAGTCATCGGGAAGTCTCTCCTGCAGGCGCTTGAAAGCCCAGGGGGGCGCTTCCCGATGTCAGCCAGGAGCCCGAGCACTGCCGGCGTCGCAGCACAAAGGCTGGCCCTGCTCAATCGCCTGCCGGCGACCCCCGCACCTGCCACCCTTGTGGCCTGCCCGAGCCCTCCCTCGGCGCACCGCCTCCCCCGAGCGTCCCGCAGCGGCGGCGGCGCCCGCGCGCAGCCCCGAAAAGGCTGCATTTCCGGGCGCTGAGCTCTCCCGGCAGGCGGCCACTGGAAAGGGACTTTGCATGGCCGCCACTTCTCGGCCCCACGCCGAGCCCGCCCCGCTGCCGCTGCCGGGTTTGCGGCCCCGTTCCCGGGGTGCCCGTGTCCTCCAAGCGCCATTTGCGCTTTTGGCTTGGCCCCTGCCAGGCGCCGTAGGCCACTGCTGCCGGCGGCCACGCCTCTGTAGCCACGGCAACAGCCTCGCTCCACTCCGGGCCAGGCCGGGCCGAGCCGAGCTGAGCCGAGCTTAGCCGGCGTCGGGGTCCCCATCCCACCTCGGCCTCGTTCGCTTCGGCGGCTGCCAGGCAGCGGGGACAAGGAGGGGCGGGGGTCGGCTTTCCACGAAGCCGGGACAGCAGCAGCTCTTGGGAGTCCCTCCCTCCTCCTCCTCGTCCTGCGCGGGGGAGTTTTGGGAGGCATGGGGGAGAGCGGCAGGGGCGGGGCAGGGAGGAGCGCCCCAAAGCTTGTCCACTGCTGGGGGGGGGTTGGGGGAAGGTGGAATCGGGACACAGCATGTCCCAGCAGCAGCTAGGTGCCCAGGCAGGGCCGGCACTGTGGCCAAGTGAAACAAAGGTTCTGACCAAATTTGCCCCGCCCTGATGCCACAAGAAGCCCGGAGATGGGCTGGGGGCAGGCAAAGGGGCTGGCTCAGCCTTGATTTTTTCCCCCTGTGTGCCACGAGAGAGCACAAAATGCACCTGCATGCCGTGTGCGGAGGGGGCTGTCCTGGAGCAGAGCCATGAGCCCCTGGCCAGCCACAGGTACGGGCTCGGGGTCCTCCCAGCACCTCTGCAAGGCAGGAGAGACGAGCCCACCTGGAGCAGGTTGCTGCTAGCACCAATGATCCCGTGGGCTGCCACAAGGCTCTCCCGGCTTGTCAAAGGCGCCCCAGTGTCCCTCTGTTGCCTTTTTCAGCCTAGAAGTGAAAGTCGAGATCATTGGAGTCGAGGAGGTCCTGGAAAAGTGGATCTTTCTTGGAGCTCTAGGGGCAATTGTGGAAGAACAGCCCACCCCCACAGGGCTGAAGACAGTTGTCTAGGCTTTAGGAAATCAGCATCATTGACACCAAGCACCAGTTCAGAGGATGACTGGTGATGCAATTCCCCCCAGGTCAAGCCCCTTCCTTCTCTGCAGCCCCCCACCCTTGGTACTGATTGGACTGGTTGATGAAAATGTAGTTGGAAGATTTTGTTGCCAGGAAGGTCCAAGACAGGAGAGGGGCCTTGTGCCCCCTGGGGCTGGGAGCTCTGCAATGGCTTTGGTCTCTAGCTGGCAAAAAGGGTAGGCAAAAGGACTGGCCAGGTTACAAGTAGAGAGAAGAAAAAAGGCAAAAATCACTCCGGCATCCCTCTGGCCCCCCTTTGTTTTAGAGACTAACTAAAGGCTCCACCTTGCCTAGTCCCTACTCTGTACTTAAGCCACGGCATCGCGTCATACGGCTGGCCACGATGCAAAGACTCCCTAGAGACAGCAGTAGTAGGAGCAGCTTGGTTGTTTTCTTTCCCAGGCCTAGTTTGGTAACTGTGAAGTAGGCCTATTCAAGGTTTGGTGAGCTTCTGGAAAGCTGCTTGATGTAGGATTTGAGTTGGCTTCCAAACTGGAACTAAATCCTTCTTCATTTGTTTTCACTTGGATTTCCATAAGAACAACAACTGGTGTTAGTAATGGTAAGGCTAGTAGGAAATGAAGAGCCCTTTTCTTTGGTCAAACTAGATGAGACAAATCATAGACTTGTTGTAAGGCCGAAATGGTGTGTGAAATTGGCTTTTCAAGACCTTCGATCATCCTTCATGTGATCAAACGTTCTGTTTGGAATGACAGCCTCGAGAGTATGGGCTTCATCTTTCACTGAGAGGGCCAAACTTACCAGACCTCACGGTTCCCTATTGGATCCCGTTTGGACAAGTGGTTCTTGGGAAGAGCCTTTGGATCCATTCTGGATGAAAGTTCCGCGCGGACTTGGGGGCTAAATCTGAGTTGGGGTTACCAGCTGTGCAGATGACAGGCACGGATAAGGGAAGCATTGAAATGGCCCCATCTCGATTTGTATCCGCTTTTGTCTTCCAGCTGTTTCAGAAGCAGAGGTGTTCTTCACTCTGGAGCAGTGAATTGCGGGTCCTCTGGCCGTAACCTCGCCTTCAGTGAGGGTCATCGGGACTTGGAACAGTGCTCTGGACTTGGTTGGTAAAGTGCCTGTTTTTCCATGGAGCACAGGATCAGTCTGCAGGCAGGAAGAGGTGGGCAGGTGCGTGTGGAGAACGTGACGAATGTGCAGAGTTTCGGCAAAGTGGAACTTCCAAGCTCTTCGATACCTTGGCAAGGTAAGCTACTTTCTCATCTCGCCGTTTTTCTTGCCCTAGACTTCACTTGCTATGGCCTGCCACGCAATATTTCCTAAATATTTCCTCCTGTTGTCTCTCTCCGCCTGGGTTGTACGCGGACTCTCTGGAAGGCTTGAGGCAAGGCCTGAACCTATGTCTTGGATGGTTTTGACCACTTGGAGTCCTCTGTGTTTTGAGGCTTCCATTGACACATTCAGCCTTAGCACCTTCCTTTCTTTCTCTCTTTCTCTCTTTCTTTCTCGCTTTCTTTCTTTCTCTCTCTCTCTCTTTCTCTCTCTTTATTCTTTCATTCTTTTCCTCTTTCTTTCTTTATCTCTCTCTCTATCTTTCTCTCCTTTATTCTCTCTTTCTCTCTTTCTTACTCTCATTCTCTTTCTCTCTTTCTTTCTTACTCTCATTCTCTTTCTCTCTTTCTTTCAATCTTTATCGCTCTCTTTATCTCTCTATCTTTCTCTCCTTCTTTCTTTCCCTCTTTCTCTCTCTCTTTCGTTCCTTCTTTCTCTCATTCCCTTTCTTTCTTTCTTTCTTAATGCCTCTCTTTCTCCCGATCTTTCTCTCTATCTATCTCTACTTCTTTCTCTCTATCCTTCTCTGCTTCTTTCTTTCTCTTTCTTTTCTTCTTTTTCTTTTTCTTTTACTTTTTTTTTTCTTTTTCTTTTTCTTTTTCTTTTTCTTTTTCTTTTTCTTTTTCTTTTTCTTTTTCTTTTTCTTTTCTTCCTTCCTTCCTTCCTTCCTTCCTTCCTTCCTTCCTTCCTTCCTTCCTTCCTTCCTTCCTTCCTTCCTTCCTTCCTTCCTTCCTTCCTTCCTTCCTTCCTTCCTTCCTTCCTTCCTTCCTTCCTTCCTTCCTTCCTTCCTTCCTTCCTTCCTTCCTTCCTTCCTTCCTTCCTTCCTTCCTTCCTTCCTTCCTTCCTTCCTTCCTTCCCTTTTCTCCCGTCTCCCCACTTCCCTGAGGCACCGTGGTGCCACGGGGCAGCCTGGCTTCCAATCAACTTCCACGGCATCTACACAGCCAGTGTCTCCAGGGTGCCTGCCTGTGATGCGGTGACAACGCCGCCATGTCACAATGGCCCCTGGCTTGGGCAAGCCCCAGGGTGCCAGTTGGCCCTTGGCTGCAGGAGCAGCTGGCTGGCTGGCTGGGAGCTCCTGCCCGGCCGGTGGCTGGGGGAGAAGCAGTAGGGCCAGGGCGCACACAGTCTTGTGGCCCCTTCCTGGTGTGCCCACGAGGCCCGAGGCTGGCCCTGCCGCAGGCCTGGTGGCACGCAAGGCCTGCTGCTCTGAGGCCTTGGCTGTGCAGGTGACAGCGGTGTCCTGGCGTGGAGCACGGCTGCTCCAGGCCGGGGGGGTGGGGAGTGGGGGCCGCCTGGGATGGGAAAGTGGCAGGGATGATCCCTTGGCCTGCACACTGTGCTGCAGCTGCCCGTGCCGCGGGAGACTGAGCCCCTGTGCGAGCGAGCGAGCGAGCGAGCGAAGGCAGGCAGGCAGGCCTCTCCGGCAAACAGCCGGGGCCCTGCCGCCCCCCCAGCTCCCTGCAAAGGCCAGCTTGGGCAGCTTGGAGGCCAAAAGGCCAGCGGCAGGCAGTCTGCTGCTCCGACTTGTGTCTAGAGGTGAGGCAGAAATGTGCCATTTGGAGGGGGTGGGTGCCCCTTTCCTGCAGTCACAGCCACCCTGGGAGCACAGCCGGAGTTGGGCGGGGCACGAGGGGAGGGAAAGCTGGAGGGGTGGGAAGGAGCAGGCCGCGCAGCAATGCCACGCCCCCGCCAAGAGGGCAGAGTCATCGGGAAGTCTCTCCTGCAGGCGCTTGAAAGCCCAGGGGGGCGCTTCCCGATGTCAGCCAGGAGCCCGAGCACTGCCGGCGTCGCAGCACAAAGGCTGGCCCTGCTCAATCGCCTGCCGGCGACCCCCGCACCTGCCACCCTTGTGGCCTGCCCGAGCCCTCCCTCGGCGCACCGCCTCCCCCGAGCGTCCCGCAGCGGCGGCGGCGCCCGCGCGCAGCCCCGAAAAGGCTGCATTTCCGGGCGCTGAGCTCTCCCGGCAGGCGGCCACTGGAAAGGGACTTTGCATGGCCGCCACTTCTCGGCCCCACGCCGAGCCCGCCCCGCTGCCGCTGCCGGGTTTGCGGCCCCGTTCCCGGGGTGCCCGTGTCCTCCAAGCGCCATTTGCGCTTTTGGCTTGGCCCCTGCCGGGCGCCGTAGGCCACTGCTGCCGGCGGCCACGCCTCTGTAGCCACGGCAACAGCCTCGCTCCGCTCCGGGCCAGGCCGGGCCGAGCCGAGCTGAGCCGAGCTTAGCCGGCGTCGGGGTCCCCATCCCACCTCGGCCTCGTTCGCTTCGGCGGCTGCCAGGCAGCGGGGACAAGGAGGGGCGGGGGTCGGCTTTCCACGAAGCCGGGACAGCAGCAGCTCTTGGGAGTCCCTCCCTCCTCCTCCTCGTCCTGCGCGGGGGAGTTTTGGGAGGCATGGGGGAGAGCGGCAGGGGCGGGGCAGGGAGGAGCGCCCCAAAGTGCCCCAAAGCTTGTCCACTGCTTGGGGGGGGGTTGGGGGAAGGTGGAATCGGGACACAGCATGTCCCAGCAGCAGTTAGGTGCCCAGGCAGGGCCGGCACTGTGGCCAAGTGAAACAAAGGTTCTGACCAAATTTGCCCCGCCCTGATGCCACAAGAAGCCCGGAGATGGGCTGGGGGCAGGCAAAGGGGCTGGCTCAGCCTTGATTTTTTCCCCCTGTGTGCCACGAGAGAGCACAAAATGCACCTGCATGCCGTGTGCGGAGGGGGCTGTCCTGGAGCAGAGCCATGAGCCCCTGGCCAGCCACAGGTACGGGCTCGGGGTTCTGCCAGCACCTCTGCAAGGCAGGAGAGACGAGCCCACCTGGAGCAGGTTGCTGCTAGCACCAATGATCCCGTGGGCTGCCACAAGGCTCTCCCGGCTTGTCAAAGGCGCCCCAGTGTCCCTCTGTTGCCTTTTTCAGCCTAGAAGTGAAAGTCGAGATCATTGGAGTCGAGGAGGTCCTGGAAAAGTGGATCTTTCTTGGAGCTCTAGGGGCAATTGTGGAAGAACAGCCCACCCCCACAGGGCTGAAGACAGTTGTCTAGGCTTTAGGAAATCAGCATCATTGACACCAAGCACCAGTTCAGAGGACGACTGGTGATGCAATTCCCCCCAGGTCAAGCCCCTTCCTTCTCTGCAGCCCCCCACCCTTGGTACTGATTGGACTGGTTGATGAAAATGTAGTTGGAAGATTTTGTTGCCAGGAAGGTCCAAGACAGGAGAGGGGCCTTGTGCCCCCTGGGGCTGGGAGCTCTGCAATGGCTTTGGTCTCTAGCTGGCAAAAAGGGTAGGCAAAAGGACTGGCCAGGTTACAAGTAGAGAGAAGAAAAAAGGCAAAAATCACTCCGGCATCCCTCTGGCCCCCCTTTGTTTTAGAGACTAACTAAAGGCTCCACCTTGCCTAGTCCCTACTCTGTACTTAAGCCACGGCATCGCGTCATACGGCTGGCCACGATGCAAAGACTCCCTAGAGACAGCAGTAGTAGGAGCAGCTTGGTTGTTTTCTTTCCCAGGCCTAGTTTGGTAACTGTGAAGTAGGCCTATTCAAGGTTTGGTGAGCTTCTGGAAAGCTGCTTGATGTAGGATTTGAGTTGGCTTCCAAACTGGAACTAAATCCTTCTTCATTTGTTTTCACTTGGATTTCCATAAGAACAACAACTGGTGTTAGTAATGGTAAGGCTAGTAGGAAATGAAGAGCCCTTTTTTTTGGTCAAACTAGATGAGACAAATCATAGACTTGTTGTAAGGCCGAAATGGTGTGTGAAATTGGCTTTTCAAGACGTTCGATCATCCTTCACGTGATCAAACGTTCTGTTTGGAATGACAGCCTCGAGAGTATGGGCTTCATCTTTCACTGAGAGGGCCAAACTTACCAGACCTCACGGTTCCCTATTGGATCCCGTTTGGACAAGTGGTTCTTGGGAAGAGCCTTTGGATCCATTCTGGATGAAAGTTCCGCGCGGACTTGGGGGCTAAATCTGAGTTGGGGTTACCAGCTGTGCAGATGACAGGCACGGATAAGGGAAGCATTGAAATGGCCCCATCTCGATTTGTATCCGCTTTTGTCTTCCAGCTGTTTCAGAAGCAGAGGTGTTCTTCACTCTGGAGCAGTGAATTGCGGGTCCTCTGGCCGTAACCTCGCCTTCAGTGAGGGTCATCGGGACTTGGAACAGTGCTCTGGACTTGGTTGGTAAAGTGCCTGTTTTTCCATGGAGCACAGGATCAGTCTGCAGGCAGGAAGAGGTGGGCAGGTGCGTGTGGAGAACGTGACGAATGTGCAGAGTTTCGGCAAAGTGGAACTTCCAAGCTCTTCGATACCTTGGCAAGGTAAGCTACTTTCTCATCTCGCCGTTTTTCTTGCCCTAGACTTCACTTGCTATGGCCTGCCACGCAATATTTCCTAAATATTTCCTCCTGTTATCTCTCTCCGCCTGGGTTGTACGCGGACTCTCTGGAAGGCTTGAGGCAAGGCCTGAACCTATGTCTTGGATGGTTTTGACCACTTGGAGTCCTCTGTGTTTTGAGGCTTCCATTGACACATTCAGCCTTAGCACCTTCCTTTCTTTCTCTCTTTCTCTCTTTCTTTCTCGCTTTCTTTCTTTCTCTCTCTCTCTCTTTCTCTCTCTTTATTCTTTCATTCTTTTCCTCTTTCTTTCTTTATCTCTCTCTCTATCTTTCTCTCCTTTATTCTCTCTCTCTTTCTTACTCTCATTCTCTTTCTCTCTTTCTTTCAATCTTTATCGCTCTCTTTATCTCTCTATCTTTCTCTCCTTCTTTCTTTCCCTCTTTCTCTCTTTCGTTCCTTCTTTCTCTCATTCCCTTTCTTTCTTTCTTTCTTAATGCCTCTCTTTCTCCCGATCTTTCTCTCCATCTATCTCTACTTCTTTCTCTCTATCCTTCTCTGCTTCTTTCTTTCTCTTTCTCTTTCTTTTTTTCTTCTTTTTCTTTTTCTTTTTCTTTTTCTTCCTTCCTTCCTTCCTTCCTTCCTTCCTTCCTTCCTTCCTTCCTTCCTTCCTTCCTTCCTTCCTTCCTTCCTTCCTTCCTTCCTTCCTTCCTTCCTTCCTTCCTTCCTTCCTTCCTTCCTTCCTTCCTTCCTTCCCTTTTCTCCCATCTCCCCACTTCCCTGAGGCACCGTGGTGCCACGGGGCAGCCTGGCTTCCAATCAACTTCCACGGCATCTACACAGCCAGTGTCTCCAGGGTGCCTGCCTGTGACGCGGTGACAACGCCGCCGTGTCACAATGGCCCCTGGCTTGGGCAAGCCCCAGGGTGCCAGTTGGCCCTTGGCTGCAGGAGCAGCTGGCTGGCTGGCTGGGAGCTCCTGCCCGGCCGGTGGCTGGGGGAGAAGCAGTAGGGCCAGGGCGCACACAGTCTTGTGGCCCCTTCCTGGTGTGCCCACGAGGCCCGAGGCTGGCCCTGCCGCAGGCCTGGTGGCACGCAAGGCCCGCTGCTCTGAGGCCTTGGCTGTGCAGGTGACAGCGGTGTCCTGGCGTGGAGCACGGCTGCTCCAGGCCGGGGGGGTGGGGAGTGGGGGCCGCCTGGGGTGGGAAAGTGGCAGGGATGATCCCTTGGCCTGCACACTGTGCTGCAGCTGCCCGTGCCGCGGGAGACTGAGCCCCTGTGCGAGCGAGCGAGCGAGCGAAGGCAGGCAGGCAGGCCTCTCCGGCAAACAGCCGGGGCCCTGCCGCCCCCCCAGCTCCCTGCAAAGGCCAGCTTGGGCAGCTTGGAGGCCAAAAGGCCAGCGGCAGGCAGTCTGCTGCTCCGACTTGTGTCTAGAGGTGAGGCAGAAATGTGCCATTTGGAGGGGGTGGGTGCCCCTTTCCTGCAGTCACAGCCACCCTGGGAGCACAGCCGGAGTTGGGCGGGGCACGAGGGGAGGGAAAGCTGGAGGGGTGGGAAGGAGCAGGCCGCGCAGCAATGCCCCGCCCCCGCCAAGAGGGCAGAGTCATCGGGAAGTCTCTCCTGCAGGCGCTTGAAAGCCCAGGGGGGCGCTTCCCGATGTCAGCCAGGAGCCCGAGCACTGCCGGCGTCGCAGCACAAAGGCTGGCCCTGCTCAATCGCCTGCCGGCGACCCCCGCACCTGCCACCCTTGTGGCCTGCCCGAGCCCTCCCTCGGCGCACCGCCTCCCCCGAGCGTCCCGCAGCGGCGGCGGCGCCCGCGCGCAGCCCCGAAAAGGCTGCATTTCCGGGCGCTGAGCTCTCCCGGCAGGCGGCCACTGGAAAGGGACTTTGCATGGCCGCCACTTCTCGGCCCCACGCCGAGCCCGCCCCGCTGCCGCTGCCGGGTTTGCGGCCCCGTTCCCGGGGTGCCCGTGTCCTCCAAGCGCCATTTGCGCTTTTGGCTTGGCCCCTGCCGGGCGCCGTAGGCCACTACTGCCGGCGGCCACGCCTCTGTAGCCACGGCAACAGCCTCGCTCCGCTCCGGGCCAGGCCGGGCTGAGCCGAGCTGAGCCGAGCTTAGCCGAACCGAGCCGAGCTTAGCCGGCGTCGGGGTCCCCATCCCACCTCGGCCTCGTTCGCTTCGGCGGCTGCCAGGCAGCGGGGACAAGGAGGGGCGGGGGTCGGCTTTCCACGAAGCCGGGACAGCAGCAGCTCTTGGGAGTCCCTCCCTCCTCCTCCTCGTCCTGCGCGGGGGAGTTTTGGGAGGCATGGGGGAGAGCGGCAGGGGCGGGGCAGGGAGGAGCGCCCCAAAGCTTGTCCACTGCTGGGGGGGGGTTGGGGGAAGGTGGAATCGGGACACAGCATGTCCCAGCAGCAGCTAGGTGCCCAGGCAGGGCCGGCACTGTGGCCAAGTGAAACAAAGGTTCTGACCAAATTTGCCCCGCCCTGATGCCACAAGAAGCCCGGAGATGGGCTGGGGGCAGGCAAAGGGGCTGGCTCAGCCTTGATTTTTTCCCCCTGTGTGCCACGAGAGAGCACAAAATGCACCTGCATGCCGTGTGCGGAGGGGGCTGTCCTGGAGCAGAGCCATGAGCCCCTGGCCAGCCACAGGTACGGGCTCGGGGTCCTCCAGCACCTCTGCAAGGCAGGAGAGACGAGCCCACCTGGAGCAGGTTGCTGCTAGCACCAATGATCCCGTGGGCTGCCACAAGGCTCTCCCGGCTTGTCAAAGGCGCCCCAGTGTCCCTCTGTTGCCTTTTTCAGCCTAGAAGTGAAAGTCGAGATCATTGGAGTCGAGGAGGTCCTGGAAAAGTGGATCTTTCTTGGAGCTCTAGGGGCAATTGTGGAAGAACAGCCCACCCCCACAGGGCTGAAGACAGTTGTCTAGGCTTTAGGAAATCAGCATCATTGACACCAAGCACCAGTTCAGAGGATGACTGGTGATGCAATTCCCCCCAGGTCAAGCCCCTTCCTTCTCTGCAGCCCCCCACCCTTGGTACTGATTGGACTGGTTGATGAAAATGTAGTTGGAAGATTTTGTTGCCAGGAAGGTCCAAGACAGGAGAGGGGCCTTGTGCCCCCTGGGGCTGGAGCTCTGCAATGGCTTTGGTCTCTAGCTGGCAAAAAGGGTAGGCAAAAGGACTGGCCAGGTTACAAGTAGAGAGAAGAAAAAAGGCAAAAATCACTCCGGCATCCCTCTGGCCCCCCTTTGTTTTAGAGACTAACTAAAGGCTCCACCTTGCCTAGTCCCTACTCTGTACTTAAGCCACGGCATCGCGTCATACGGCTGGCCACGATGCAAAGACTCCCTAGAGACAGCAGTAGTAGGAGCAGCTTGGTTGTTTTCTTTCCCAGGCCTAGTTTGGTAACTGTGAAGTAGGCCTATTCAAGGTTTGGTGAGCTTCTGGAAAGCTGCTTGATGTAGGATTTGAGTTGGCTTCCAAACTGGAACTAAATCCTTCTTCATTTGTTTTCACTTGGATTTCCATAAGAACAACAACTGGTGTTAGTAATGGTAAGGCTAGTAGGAAATGAAGAGCCCTTTTCTTTGGTCAAACTAGATGAGACAAATCATAGACTTGTTGTAAGGCCGAAATGGTGTGTGAAATTGGCTTTTCAAGACCTTCGATCATCCTTCATGTGATCAAACGTTCTGTTTGGAATGACAGCCTCGAGAGTATGGGCTTCATCTTTCACTGAGAGGGCCAAACTTACCAGACCTCACGGTTCCCTATTGGATCCCGTTTGGACAAGTGGTTCTTGGGAAGAGCCTTTGGATCCATTCTGGATGAAAGTTCCGCGCGGACTTGGGGGCTAAATCTGAGTTGGGGTTACCAGCTGTGCAGATGACAGGCACGGATAAGGGAAGCATTGAAATGGCCCCATCTCGATTTGTATCCGCTTTTGTCTTCCAGCTGTTTCAGAAGCAGAGGTGTTCTTCACTCTGGAGCAGTGAATTGCGGGTCCTCTGGCCGTAACCTCGCCTTCAGTGAGGGTCATCGGGACTTGGAACAGTGCTCTGGACTTGGTTGGTAAAGTGCCTGTTTTTCCATGGAGCACAGGATCAGTCTGCAGGCAGGAAGAGGTGGGCAGGTGCGTGTGGAGAACGTGACGAATGTGCAGAGTTTCGGCAAAGTGGAACTTCCAAGCTCTTCGATACCTTGGCAAGGTAAGCTACTTTCTCATCTCGCCGTTTTTTCTTGCCCTAGACTTCACTTGCTATGGCCTGCCACGCAATATTTCCTAAATATTTCCTCCTGTTGTCTCTCTCCGCCTGGGTTGTACGCGGACTCTCTGGAAGGCTTGAGGCAAGGCCTGAACCTATGTCTTGGATGGTTTTGACCACTTGGAGTCCTCTGTGTTTTGAGGCTTCCATTGACACATTAGCCTTAGCACCTTCCTTTCTTTCTCTCTTTCTCTCTTTCTTTCTCGCTTTCTTTCTTTCTCTCTCTCTCTCTTTCTCTCTCTTTATTCTTTCATTCTTTTCCTCTTCTTTCTTATCTCTCTCTCTATCTTTCTCTCCTTTATTCTCTCTTTCTCTCTTTCTTACTCTCATTCTCTTTCTCTCTTTCTTTCTTACTCTCATTCTCTTTCTCTCTTTCTTTCAATCTTTATCGCTCTCTTTATCTCTCTATCTTTCTCTCCTTCTTTCTTTCCTCTTTCTCTCTCTCTTTCGTTCTTCTTTCTCTCATTCCCTTTCTTTCTTTCTTTCTTAATGCCTCTCTTTCTCCCGATCTTTCTCTCTATCTATCTCTACTTCTTTCTCTCTATCCTTCTCTGCTTCTTTCTTTCTCTTTCTTTTCTTCTTTTTCTTTTTCTTTTACTTTTTTTTTTCTTTTTCTTTTTCTTTTTCTTTTTCTTTTTCTTTTTCTTTTCTTTTTCTTTTTCTTTTCTTTTCTGTTCTTCCTTCTTCCTTCCTTCCTTCCTTCCTTCCTTCCTTCCTTCCTTTCCTTCCTTCCTTCCTTCCTTCCTTCCTTCCTTCCTTCCTTCCTCCTTCCTTCCTTCCTTCCTTCCTTCCTTCCTTCCTTCCTTCCTTCCTTCCTTCCTTCCTTCCTTCCTTCCTTCCTTCCTTCCTTCCTTCCTTCCTTCCTTCCTTCCTTCCTTCCCTTTTCTCCGTCTCCCCACTTCCCCTGAGGCACCGTGGTGCCACGGGGCAGCCTGGCTTCCAATCAACTTCCACGGCATCTACACAGCCAGTGTCTCCAGGGTGCCTGCCTGTGATGCGGTGACAACGCCGCCATGTCACAATGGCCCCTGGCTTGGCAAGCCCCAGGGTGCCAGTTGGCCCTTGGCTGCAGGAGCAGCTGGCTGGCTGGCTGGGAGCCCTGCCCGGCCGGTGGCTGGGGGAGAAGCAGTAGGGCCAGGGCGCACACAGTCTTGTGGCCCCTTCCTGGTGTGCCCACGAGGCCCGAGGCTGGCCCTGCCGCAGGCCTGGTGGCACGCAAGGCCTGCTGCTCTGAGGCCTTGGCTGTGCAGGTGACAGCGGTGTCCTGGCGTGGAGCACGGCTGCTCCAGGCCGGGGGGGTGGGAGTGGGGGCCGCCTGGGATGGGAAAGTGGCAGGGATGATCCCTTGGCCTGCACACTGTGCTGCAGCTGCCCGTGCCGCGGGAGACTGAGCCCTCTGTGCTAGCGAGCGAGCGAGCGAGCGAAGGCAGGCAGGCAGGCCTCTCCGGCAAACAGCCGGGGCCCTGCAGCCCCCCCAGCTCCCTGCAAAGGCCAGCTTGGGCAGCTTGGAGGCCAAAAGGCCAGCGGCAGGCAGTCTGCTGCTCCGACTTGTGTCTAGAGGTGAGGCAGAAATGTGCCATTTGAGGGGGTGGGTGCCCCTTTCCTGCAGTCACAGCCACCCTGGGAGCACAGCCGGAGTTGGGCGGGGCACGAGGGGAGGGAAAGCTGGAGGGGTGGGAAGGAGCAGGCCGCGCAGCAATGCCACGCCCCCCGCCAAGAGGGCAGAGTCATCGGGAAGTCTCTCCTGCAGGCGCTTGAAGCCCAGGGGGGCGCTTCCCGATGTCAGCCAGGAGCCCGAGCACTGCCGGCGTCGCAGCACAAAGGCTGGCCCTGCTCAATCGCCTGCCGGCGACCCCCGCACCTGCCACCCTTGTGGCCTGCCCGAGCCCTCCCTCGGCGCACCGCCTCCCCCGAGCGTCCCGCAGCGGCGGCGGCGCCCGCGCGCAGCCCCGAAAAGGCTGCATTTCCGGGCGCTGAGCTCTCCCGGCAGGCGGCCACTGTAAGGGACTTTGCATGGCCGCCACTTCTCGGCCCCACGCCGAGCCCGCCCCGCTGCCGCTGCCGGGTTTGCGGCCCCGTTCCCGGGGTGCCCGTGTCCTCCAAGCGCCATTTGCGCTTTTGGCTTGGCCCCTGCCGGGCGCCGTAGGCCACTGCTGCCGGCGGCCACGCCTCTGTAGCCACGGCAACAGCCTCGCTCCGCTCCGGGCCAGGCCGGGCCGAGCCGAGCTGAGCGAGCTTAGCCGGCGTCGGGGTCCCCATCCACCTCGGCCTCGTTCGCTTCGGCGGCTGCCAGGCAGCGGGGACAAGGAGGGGCGGGGGTCGGCTTTCCACGAAGCCGGGACAGCAGCAGCTCTTGGAGTCCCTCCCTCCTCCTCCTCGTCCTGCGCGGGGGAGTTTTGGGAGGCATGGGGAGAGCGGCAGGGGCGGGGCAGGGAGGAGCGCCCCAAAGTGCCCCAAAGCTTGTCCACTGCTTGGGGGGGGGTTGGGGGAAGGTGGAATCGGGACACAGCATGTCCAGCAGCAGTTAGGTGCCCAGGCAGGGCCGGCACTGTGGCCAAGTGAAACAAAGTTCTGACCAATTTGCCCCGCCCTGATGCCACAAGAAGCCCGGAGATGGGCTGGGGCAGGCAAAGGGGCTGGCTCAGCCTTGATTTTTTCCCCCTGTGTGCCACGAGAGAGCACAAAATGCACCTGCATGCCGTGTGCGGAGGGGCTGTCCTGGAGCAGAGCCATGAGCCCCTGGCCAGCCACAGGTACGGGCTCGGGGTTCTGCCAGCACCTCTGCAAGGCAGGAGAGACGAGCCCACCTGGAGCAGGTTGCTGCTAGCACCAATGATCCCGTGGGCTGCCACAAGGCTCTCCCGGCTTGTCAAAGGCGCCCCAGTGTCCCTCTGTTGCCTTTTTCAGCCTAGAAGTGAAAGTCGAGATCATTGGAGTCGAGGAGGTCCTGGAAAAGTGGATCTTTCTTGGAGCTCTAGGGGCAATTGTGGAAGAACAGCCCACCCCCACAGGGCTGAGACAGTTGTCTAGGCTTTAGGAAATCAGCATCATTGACACCAAGCACCAGTTCAGAGGACGACTGGTGATGCAATTCCCCCCAGGTCAAGCCCCTTCCTTCTCTGCAGCCCCCACCCTTGGTACTGATTGGACTGGTTGATGAAAAGTAGTTGGAAGATTTTGTTGCCAGGAAGGTCCAAGACAGGAGAGGGGCCTTGTGCCCCCTGGGGCTGGGAGCTCTGCAATGGCTTTGGTCTCTAGCTGGCAAAAAGGGTAGGCAAAAGGACTGGCCAGGTTACAAGTAGAGAGAAGAAAAAAGGCAAAAATCACTCCGGCATCCCTCTGGCCCCCTTTGTTTTAGAGACTAACTAAAGGCTCCACCTTGCCTAGTCCCTACTCTGTACTTAAGCCACGGCATCGCGTCATACGGCTGGCCACGATGCAAAGACTCCCTAGAGACAGCAGTAGTAGGAGCAGCTTGGTTGTTTTCCTTTCCCAGGCCTAGTTTGGTAACTGTGAAGTAGGGCCTATTCAAGGTTGGTGAGCTTCTGGAAAGCTGCTTGATGTAGGATTTGAGTTGGCTTCCAAACTGGAACTAAAATCCTTCTCATTTGTTTTCACTTGGATTTCCATAGAACAACAACTGGTGTTAGTAATGGTAAGGCTAGTAGGAAATGAAGAGCCCTTTTTTT
>JAWUZG010001345.1:0-54926 GCA_036785705.1 Acanthornis magna
AACCCCTTCCCAAGCCCTATTTCCACCCCATCTCACCCCCATTCCACCCCACCCAATCCCCATCTCACCCCTCCTGATTTGCATCCTGCTTTGCCCAATCCCCTCCCAACACCATTCCATCCTGAGGGTCCTGTGGAGTTGAGTAATTTTGGGCTGGGATAGAGTACTTTTTTGTGGTATTGAGTGGTTTTGAGTTGACAGTTCATCCCTCGTCTTTTGGAGTGCAATGCCACAGAGAAAACGACAGCAAATACCGCCCAAATCCTCCCAAATATTTCCCTGCATCCCAGCATGCCCCAAACACTAGTAAAAAGTGAGGCTTTACTGTCTTTGATCAATTCATTGATTTTTACCCCAATTTTGTGTGTTTTGAAGGGATGAAGATGAATCCAAAGAAATTACGGCCACAATAAAAGGACCACCGTTAAGGTGCCTTCCCAACATGGATCACGGGAATGTGGGTCACCAGGGCTCTTGCCAAAATGGGTCCTCTGATAGGGGATGAAAATGGAGCAGATTATGAAAGCTCTTCCTGCAGTCGGGGCACTTGCAGGGCTTCCCTTAGTGGTGGCTCCGTTGGTGTTGGGTCATGTTAGAGCGGTGTGAGAAGCTCCTTCCCACACTCAGGACACTTGTAGGGCCTCTCCCCGGTGTGGATGCGCCGGTGGGTGATGAGGGTGGAGTTGCGCTTGAAGCCCTTCCTGCAGTCGGGGCAGCGGAAGGGCCTCTCCTCTGTGTGAATGCGCTCATGTATGAGGAGATGGGAGCTGCTCTGAACCTCTTCCCACACTCAGGACACTCATAGGTGCCTCTCCCCAGTGTGGGCTCCGCTGGTGAATGATCAGGTCAGAGTTCCTGCGGTAGCTCTTTCCACATTGCCCCACACTCATAGGCCTCTCACCAGTGTGGATCTGCTGGTGGACGGTCAGGTAGGAGCTCGTGATGAAGCTCTTCCACATTGCCCACACTTATAGGGCCTCTCCCTGGGTGTGAACCCCTCTGGTGGACGGTCAGGCTGGAGCTCTGGCTGAAGCTCTTCCCACATTGCCCACAGTCGTAGGGCCGTTCCCAGTGTGGGTCCTCTGGTGGGCGGATCAGGAGGGAGAGCCACCTGAAGCTCTTCCCACATTCCCACACCTGAAGGGCTTCTCCCCATTGTGAAGCTCCTCATGGACCACCAGCTCTGAGCTCTGGCTGAAGCTCTGGCCACCTTCCCAGCACAGGGGTAGGTCTTTCCTCTTCAGAGCACCCTGGGCTGGCTTTGGAAGCCCCTCCTTGTGCGGGATCTCCGGGGCTTTCTGTTCCCATTGGATTCCTGTGCCATGGAGCCGCTCAAATTGGCCTTTTCCATGAGGTTCTGCCCCAAGGATTTCTCCTCCCTGGTCCTCAGCTCATTGCCTGGGGGAGGAAGGACAAGGAGA
The DNA here is from genome assembly GCA_036785705.1 of Acanthornis magna. Classification (NCBI taxonomy): domain Eukaryota; kingdom Metazoa; phylum Chordata; class Aves; order Passeriformes; family Acanthizidae; genus Acanthornis; species Acanthornis magna. The sequence continues at coordinate 1,422 of JAWUZG010001345.1, forward strand.
GGATTTGGAATTTGCCTCTGTGCCAGAGGGAAGGGGAAGGACATCCCCCAATCCATCCCCGGCAGGACAGTGTTGGCAGTGGGTTGTCCTGCAGCCAGGGGAGATGCTCAGCTGGGACATGGAGCAGAGGAGAGGGGGAAAGGGGCACTGACTTCCTCCTCACCTGCCTGGGGGTCCTGGGGCATCTTCTCTTCCTCACAGCCTCCTCCTCCTCCATCCAGCCAAGGTTTGGGAATAGGAAATCCTGGTTTAGGAGAAAACAAGGGGTTACTCATTGGGTTTGTGTGGAAGAATTTTTCATAGAACAAGGCTATGGTTGATACAAATGAGCAACCAGCGTTTGTGGACGTGATCAGAAAAAGCATAAATCAGCCTTGAACTAAAATTAAAGACAAACTTTATGAAGTGGAGATGTTGTGAGACAGGTGGTACCAGAGAGGAGAAACCGGCAGACAGGCAGTGCCAGAGAAGAGAAACACAAAGGAAACAGCTTTGTAAGATAGAATAACGCCCACCGCTAAGCAAGCAGTTAATAATTGCTTACACAGCTGAACACGCTTTTGCAAGAGCTTTTGTAACACTATAAAAGCAAGATTGAGATATGAATAAACTGACTTCACTTGATCACATTGGTCATGTGTGAAGACCCTCATTAATCCTCCGTGGCAGGTTTGAAGGTCACCCTGTCCAATTCCATCTTTAGGAGTCACAGGGCATGTGGGGTCCATAAAAACTTCCAGATCACCAAGATTCAGCCCCAAAAAAGACTCTCCCAAAAATTCCCCGTATCCAATCTCTCTTCTTTGGGGCTCTCGGCTTCCCCCCGTCTGGGTTGTTGGGGGTCCTGTGTATACTGGGGATCCCCCCTCTCCAGCATCCCCACCTCCCCAGACTGCAGGGGGTCCCAGGAATCCCAGAGGTCTCCCCTCTCCAAGTTCCCCACTTTGAGGTTCTGGGGGTCTCCTCTCTCTGGGGTCCCACTTAGGGAAGCTGGGGGTTTTGGGGGTCCCATAGATCCTATGTCTCTCTCCAGGCTGCCAGGGCTCCTGAAGGTCCCCCCTCTGTGGGTGCCCCTGTTTCAGGGTCCCAGGGCTCCCCCCTCCAGGCTGCCAGGGGTCCCCCAGCTCTGCTATTGCGCCTCCCATTCTGCACTCCCACAATGCTCCCACAGGTCCCCGAAACCAATGTTCCCCATCGCCCATTGGTCCTGCGTGCTCCCCATGTGGCCCAGGGAAGAGCCCAACCCCCATTGTGGGGGCAACCCATATCGCCCTGCCCTTCTGCCATGGCTCTGCTGGCACTGCCACTGGGACCGCCCAATCTCCCCCGAGGGGCATTTGCATAACCTGACTGGGGGTTACTGGGCCCATGTTGGGAGGAAACTCTGGACACATTGGGAGCAAATGGGATCAACTGGAAGCTACTGGAACCATGCTGAGGAGGACTGAGACCACAGCTGGGGCAACGGGGATTGTACTGGGACAAACTGGGACCACACTTTGGGCAACTTACTCAAACTGGACCCATGATGGAGGCAACCGGGAGTAACAGGGAAAGACTGGGTTCATTCTGAGGGAACTAGAACCTTACTGGGGCAACTGGGAGTGCCTGGGAATGACTATGAGCATGCTGAGGGACACTGGGATATACTGGGAGTGTCTGCAACCACACAAGGCCGACTGGAACCACTTTGGGAACACTTGGGACCACTCTGGGGGAAACTGGGCACAGCTGAGACCCTGCTGAGAGGGACTGGGACATACTAGGGACCACTGGGGGCAAGTGGGATCATCCTGGGAGGAACTGGGAACAACTGGAACTATGCTGGGTGCAGCTGGGATCATCCTGGGAGGAACTGGGAACAACTGGAACTATGCTGGGTGCAGCTGGGATCATACTGGGATAACAGTGGAAGCAGCTGGGCCCAAGCTGAGGGAGACTGGGATCACACTGAGGGTGAGGGAATCATACTGGGATTCACTGGCAGTGGCTATGGGGTACTGGAATCATGCTGAAAGCAACTGGGAGGGACTGGGAATGACTGGGAGCATGCTGGGGGCAAATGGGATATACTGGGAGAGACAGAGAGTCACTGGGATCATACTGGAGGCTACTGGGCTCATGCTGGAATTGACAGGGAGCAACTGGGATCACTTTGGGGGCCACTGGCATCATACTGGGAGGGACTGGGATCATACTGGGATTATAGTGGGTGTCAATGGACCCTGACTGGGGCATACTGGGAGCTACTAGACCCATGCTGGAGCCAACTGGGATATACTGGGAGCAACTGGGAATGAGAGGGTGCTTGCTGCTGACAACTGGGATCTACTGGAAGTGACTGAGATAATCCTGGGGGCAACTGAACCATGCTGAGGAATTGGGAGTGCCTGGGAATGACTGCGAGAATTTTCAGGGCAACTGGGATATACTGAGAGCCTGAGACCATGCAGGTGGTGACTGGCACCACACCGGAAGCAATTGGGAATGTGCTGGTGGGAACTGGGACCATGCTGGGGGCAACTGGGGGCAAGGGGGAGTGACTGGGACCCTGCTGGGAGAGACTGGCATCATATTGGACTCATCCTGGGATCATACTGGGATGACTATGCCAGGGGAAACTGGGAGAACTGGGAACACACTGGGCGAAAGAGGGAGGAACTGGTAGCAAATGGGACCGCGCTGGAGGCAAATTGCGATCATAATAGGGAATGACTGGGAGGAACAGGGATCGTAGAGAGAGTGAGGGAAAGCAACAGGGTCACACAGGGAGTGACTGGGCTCATAATGGTAGTTACGAGGAAACTGGAACCAGACAGGGCGGGGCAGGGGAGGAAACTGGGCCTATACTGGGAGCAGCCACCTCCAAGACCCAAGAGACCTGAACCCCTTTCTAGGTCATCCTGCTCCTCCAGCCCCCAGAACCCCGCTGGGGGTCCCGGCAATCCCAGGGATTCCCCCTCGTGGGGTCCCCGGTCTGCAGTTCGGGGACCTCTTCCTGAGGTCCCTCTTAGGGAAGCCGGGAGCATTGTGAGGCTACGGAACAACGTGGCACCAGGGTTCCACTGTGACCTGGACGGAACCTCATGGAAGCAAGGGACCATTGTGACCCTACGCAATCACCGTGGGCTGCAGGTGGATTTTGTGCTCCATCCTGGGATGCAGGTGGGCAATAAGGCCTGAGGCAGCCTCCCAAGTGTCCAGCTGTGCCATGGGGTGTGAGGGAAATTTGGGGGACACCCTGCACCCCTGGCCCCTGCTCTTCTTCCCAGCTGGGCACCAGAAGCTGCTGGGACATGGGGAGGGATCCTGATGCTTCCCCCTCCACGCTGCCACATCCGTGCTCAAGTTTCATGTCACTTGAAGCCATGCTGGGGTTGAGTATTGGCCGGCTTGGGGGGGGGGCTGGGACAATTTGAGCGCTTTTTGGGGTGTCCAGGTGTCACCCTCGCCCCAAATCTCACCTTCCTCTGGCGCCCTTCCCCCCCCCCCCGCCAGTTCCTCCCGTGCCCCCAAAGCCCCAAGGGACCCTCCCGATTGTCGCCGTCCCGGGTCCCCCTCAGCGCTGCGGCGGCTGCCAAAGGGGGCGGGGCCAGCAGGCCATTGGCCAATCCGGAGGCGGCAGGGAGGGGCGGGGCGGGAGGGGGCGGTGCCGCGCGAGCAGCCCGAGAGCAGGGCGGGCTCGGTGTGGGGGCCCGAGCGGGGCCGGGGGGCGAAGGGCAGGGCGGCCGAGCCGGAGCGCCGATGGCACTGCACACCTGAGGAGTCGCTGGGGCAGTTCCACAACGAGAGTGTGGCAGGGACAGGCACAGACGTGGGGGCTGAGCAGGGCGTGGGACAGAAGGGCTGATGGCACTGTGTGCACTGTGTCCCTGCGGCCTCTCCTCCAGATGCTGAGGGGGCAGGAGCTCCCACCCCTCACTGTCACCTTCCCTGTCCTTGAGGAAACAGGGTTCAGGCTGGTGAACAACATCAACGTGTGTGAGGGGAGAGTGCAGTTCCAGGTGCTGGGGACACGGGGAACCCTCTGTGCTCCCGATGGGGCATCTCAGACACCCACGTTCTCTGTGGCCACCTCAAGTGCTGGTTTGCCAAGTCCATTCCCGAATTTTGGGAGGGAAACCAGACCTGTCTGGAGGGACTCGATCCACAGCGATGGGACTGAAGCCCACCCGCAGCAGTGCCCGGTGACTGCCCTGGGGGCCTCATCCTGCTCCCACGGGAACGCTGCTGCTGTCCTTGGCGCAGGTGAGTGTTGGGAAAATTCCACCCCACCCGCAGGGGCTGCCCAAGAGCCCCCAGCAGCAGCAGCAGCAGCCCGGGGGCTCCCCAGTGGCAGTGACATCTCTGCTGTCCCCAGGCCCTGCTGTCTCCGTGTCCCAGCCTGGACAGAGCCCGTGTGTGTGTGCCCGTGGGTCTGTGCTGCAGGAGACACCCGCAGCACTTGTGACCTGCACAGCAGAGCAGCCACAGAGGGAACAGGATGTGTTGTCCCTGGGGCTGTGGGGGGATTTGCAGGTGAGTGGTGGCCGCCAAGGTCCTTTCCCTGTTGGAGCTGCTCTGGCTATGCTCAGCTGTGTCATCTGGCTTTCCTTGCAGGTGCTGGCATTTAGCGCTTTCCCTCTGGGGGTCTCCACCTTGGCTGATCTGTGCCTTCATGGGGCTCCAGTCACTGCCAGCCCAGGCACACACAGGCCTGCAGATGCTCTGCCTTGTCCAGGCAGCTCCAGATTCTTCTCCCGGAGCACATTCTGTGCCCTGTGCCATGTGGGACAGTCTTGGCTATGGTCCTCAGTCACCTGTCACCATCTCCACCGTGACCCCACAACAGTGGCTTTGTCCAAATCAAACTCTTGGCCTTTAGCAGCTGCTGATGTCAGCACTTTCCCTCTGCACAATCCATGGAGCTACAGAGCCTTTTGGGGGAAAATTCTCTTGGCTCAAATTGACATGAGCTTGGACAAAGAGCCAAAGCTTCAGTCAGTGCCCTGGGGAGATCCCACTTTATTACCAAGATGCTCTGAGAGCAGCAGCTCTGGGCCCTGTCAGACACACTCTGAAGGCTCCAGGTGGGACAGAGCTGCTTCATCCTGGTAGTCATTGGAATCAAAATATCATCTAGGGAAATAATAAACACAAATAACAATACAGCTAATGATACTGAAATCAGTTTTCTAATGGCCTCCTTGAGCTTCAGGTTCCTCAGGCTGTAGAGGAGGGGGTTCAGTGCTGGAGGCACCACTGAGAGCAGAAGTGCCACCAGCAGAGCCAGGCATGGGGAGGAGATGCACGAGGGCTTCAGATGGGCAAACACAGCAGTGCTGACAAACAGGGACACCATGGCCATGGGAGGGAGACACGTGCTGGGCAGGCACAAACGGGCTCCCCCACAGCCACTGCAGAGCCCTGGTGGGACACCTTGGGTGCTGCGAGGGCAGCCAGGGGTGGCAGCGACTCCTCAGGAAGGCAGGGAGGAGGGTGAGGAGCTGGACAGGAGCTCTGAGCAAAGGCAAGACTGGTGTGCACAGAGCCTTTCCTTGGAGGAAGCCTCATGCCCACTGGTCCTCCAGAACACAGGGATTGCCACCCAACAGTGTGCTGGGAGGACAGAAGGGCTGGGCACAAAACAACCCAGGAGAGCCCAGTGGGGTGATAGGGACAACATCTGGACAAGGATGGTGGAGGGGCTGACAAGAACTCCTTTCCTACAGACAAGGTGCATGCGAAACAGCCACTGGGTGTGGGCAAATGAATTAATTGGATTAATTTGGTCTCATGAGGGAAGCAGATATTGGTGGCTCCCTTGGGCACAGTGACCATGAAGCAGCTGAGTTGAAAGTCTCTGTTGGCAGGAGGGAAACAGCCACGAAAACTTCAACCCTGGGCATGAGGAAAGCAGATGCAGCAACTCAGGGAACTACCAGTGGTTAATGTCCCCTGGAAAACTCTTAGGAAGGTGCTGGGTCTCTCTTGAAGCACCACTCCCTAAGGGCACAGGAACAGGCAATTGCGATGGTCAGAAGTGAAGCAGGTGAGGGTGGGCAGAGGTCAGGGCAGGGCTGGCAATGGCAGGGCAGAGCCAGGGGGGCAGCCAGATGGGAGTGTGCAGCCTGCAGGGACACAGCAGCAGCTGTGGGACAGCGCAGGACAAGCTGTGCTGGACATGGCCAAGGGCCCTGGCCAGGCTGGCAGCGCCCAGGAGATGCCAAGTCTTGGTGCCCTGGGCCACAGCAGCGTCCATGGCACCAAGGGCTGTGAGGAGACACCTTGTCCTGAGGCCCTGGGGCCTCCTGGCACAGCCCCAGCAAGGCTGGGCACTGTCACCCCTTGTCCTGCCCTCAGCATCCTCCCCACATCCCAGTGGCCCAGGAGAGCCCTGAGCCAGGCAGGAGGGACAGGATGTGCCTTCCTCGGGGCTGGGGCTCAGGCCTTGGCCTTTCTGCTGCCTCCAATGAGGCCAGGCTTGCTTCTTATCTCCATCATTCTACATTTGCAAGATTTTTTATTCCCAGTTGAAAAATGCCTTTGGAATGAACAGTTCCAGGTGGCTGTGCTGAGGCTGACCTTCTTGCCCTCCATCGGGTGAGTCCCATTGCCCTCCACTCCCTCTGGGGGACCCACTGTCTGCTTTTCCTACTCTCTCCTACTCTCCCATTGTCCCCCAGTTCCCAGCCCCACCTCTCTAGGTTTGGGGTGGTTTTGGTTTGGCGTGGTTTGTTTGCGGGGGTTCCACTCACATTTCCCCCCCTCTTCTCCTATTTCCCACCACCCCTCTCCCTCCTTTCCCGCTCACCCCAGAGCTCCTTGCCCCAGCACCACCAGTGCCACCAGGACGGCCCCAGCTGCCCCCACACGGCCCATGCCCAGCGCCGGGCAGGTGCCCACAGCCCCAAAGCAGCCGCGCTCTGCCCTGGGGGGGTCCCCAAAGCGGCCCCGCCCCGCGCGGCACTGCGAGCACCAGGCCGGAGCAGTGCGGAGCGCGGGCGGGCGGCATCAGCCGTGCCCGGGCAGGGCCGGGCCCCGCGGGACAGCTCCCCCCGCACTCGACCCCGCCGGAACAGCGCGGGGGGCCCAGCCTGGGCGTACCCCACCTCCTCCCTCCCCAAATTCCGCTCCCTGGAGCGCTGGGGGCGAGGGGAGCGCAGGTGGGGCCCGAGGTGCCGCAGCCACGTGTCCCCCGCTGCCAGTGCCACCCCCGGAAGTACTAGGGGTACCCCGACACTCCCTCAGAGGTGGCAAATACCCCGCAAGCGCCTAAGGAGTGGTCTTCCGCCCGGCCTCGTCACCCCTATCCTTCAGCAGCCTCATCCCAAGCCCCATCCCACCCATCCCCCTCCCCCAGACATCATCACACCCACCAATCCACATCCCATGCCATCCCATCCCATTTTTCCCGGCAGCCACCAGCGGGACCCCCCAAAAAACTCACGTCTAGGGGACACTCCAATATCCCCCCAAGGGGCATTTGCCACTCTCCCTTGGAGTTCTGCAAGATCCAAACATCCGCGCCCTCCCCCCCAAAAAAACTCCTCCCGGCAACCAGCAACATGTGGGACTCGGTGCTGGAGTCCTACAGGGTCCAAAAATTCCCCCCTCCCAAAAAGAACCCCAGGCACCGCCCAAGATATTTGGGGCGAGCTCCCCCTGCCCCGTCACCTGCGGGATGTCCCGGGGGGGCGATGCTTCCGGGACCGAGGGTTGCGGACACAGAGAGCGATGGACACACGTGGCGGCTCCTTTTGCTGCTTCTGTCTTTGTGCTCCTCCTCCATCCCTCGTCTTCCTCCCACTCCTCCTCCCCCCGCCCCCCGCACTTTCTCTTCCTCCTGTGTCCCTCCGCTCCTGCCCGCTCCGCCTCCTTCTCCTCCTCCTCCTCTTCTTTGGCACTCCCATCTCGGCTTTGTCTGACATCACCCCCGGGGCCATCCCGTGCTCAGCAGAGCATCCTGTGCTCTGTCAGCCCTCTCTGCTCCTTAGGGAAGGATTTGGGATTTATCCCGGGCACACACACTGAACCTCACCCCAAACTGCCCCGCTCCCATTGCTGTCCCCTCGGCGCTGGGCAGGTGCTGTGCCAGGGGAACCAGGGACACAAAGGAAGCCAAGTGCAGCCCAGCTGCCCGGGCTGATCCAGACGAGCCCCAGGGACAAGGTCCTGCAGAGCCCCACGGAGCCCTGGGCTCCTCCCTGGGAACGGGCTGTGCTGTGGCTGCCCCAGCGGCCAGAGCGAGTCCTGGAGCTCCCCCAGCGCTGCTGCAGCAGGACCCAGGTTCCACCTTCTGTGCCAGGCCCTGCCCTGGGGCCATCAGATCCATTGGCTCCATGCAAAGGGGGAAGACAAGAAGAACGGATTGGAGGCAGCCCCCAAGGACCTCAAGCAAATTGTTCAGGAACATTCAGGCCTTGAGCTGATGTTTGTAAAGCTGCAGCTGGCAGAGTTCTGTGGTGCAGGAGACCCAGCACGGGAAGAGGAGACCTACAAGGAACTGCAGGAGAAACACCCCGAGTCTCCAAGGCCATGGTGCCCTGAATCTCTCCTGGAGAAAGTTCTTCCTTTATGGGAAGAGATCCCAGGATGAGGCAAAAGCAAAGTTCATGGCTGGTGACAAGATTCCTGTGCAGAGAGAGCAGAGGAGTGACTGCAGGTGGAGGCTGGGAGTCTGGGAGGAGGGAGGGGTGGGGAGGGTGGTTTTAGGGTTTGTTTTAGTTGTTCTTCTCCTCGTGGGATTTGTTTAGAAATCGGGATCGGACACCGCCGGCGGCCCCGGCCCCTTCTTGTTCTCCTTGCTGCTGCCGGGATTCAGCCCCCGCCGCCGCCCGGCTCCTTCTGCCGGCCCTGCCCGGCACGGAGCGGCGCTGCCGCTGACGGGGCCGGAGCGCGGCTGCGACACGACTGCCCCGCGCCTCGGGACCGGGCCGAGGAGTGACCGCACGGGTGGGGAGGGACCCCCGCTGGACAGGGCAGGGACTGAGCCCATGGGAGGGACCCCCGCTGGACAGGGCAGGGACTGACCCCATGGGAGGGATCCCACGCCGGAGCAGGGGAAGGATTCCTGCCCCTCGGGGGAAGCAGCGGCACGAACTGACCGTGACTGCCCCATCCCTTCTCCCTGCACCTCTGGGCAGAGCACGGAGGGAGCCGGGGATAAAGTGAAATCTGGGAATGAGAAAGAGGTCGGCAGAAGCTGTTTTTCAGGATTTATTTTATTCCTCACTCTCCTGTTCTGATTTGCTGAGTCCCAACTCCCATTCATTTCCCCACGTCGGGGCTGTTGTGCCCCTGATGGCGATCTCTGAGTGACCTCTCCCTGCCCTTATCCCGACTCACGAGGACTCGGATTTGTTTCAATTCCATGGAATTTACGGGGATTTGGGGCAGCCGCAGCAAAGCAGCTGGAAACCACGGGGGGCTTGAGAGGGACTAAAGCAAAGCAGGAGTTGAGGCTGCCCCGAGGGAACTCTTCCAACACGAACCTTCGTGGGGTCTTTCTACAGGAATTTTATCGAACTTTTACATTCACCGTTACAAATCAGTGTGAAAAGAGGAGCTGAGCTTTCAACTTGAAATGAAGGAATCCAACGTGTGCTCTGGGACCTCTGCAACCTGAAGCTGTTATTTGGTACTTTCATTTCGGAAATATTCAGCCCCTCAGCTGCAATATCTCTCCCAGCCCACTGGTTTCTGGCTCAGAGACTGCTCGGAGATTGGAGAAGAAACTCCAAGTCCCATCAGAACAAGCCGTGCCATTATTTTTTTTTTTCATAGTAATGTTATACTATTTTATTGTATATTCTATTTTTGCTTTTATTATTCTTTTTCCTTTTTTTTTTTTTTTTTTCTTCTGTTAAATCATGGTTTTGCTCTACTTCCCCCACACATAGCCTTTGTTGCCCTCCCGGAGGTTTGTGGTGAGTTGCTGTCTCACCGGTTCTCCCACGGAAACCAATGAAATGAATAAAAGAATGATGAATTTTTGAACTCTTTCCGCTGCTGTTTGCAGAAGGTCCCGGGAGCAGACGGGGGCGGGAGGGGGTCCCGGTGCCGGGAGCAGTCAGCGGTCGCTGGGTGGATCCCGGTGGCGCAGGTTGGGAGACACGAAAGTGACGGAGGGAGCGCGGGGGGCGGGGGAAGAGGGGGTGCAAGGGATTATTGGTGCAGGATAAGGGGGCTCAGGGGGGTCTCAGCGCCGGGGATGGAGGTGCAGGGGGTCCCCGTGCACGGAGTGGGGGGTTCAGACCTGGATATGGGGGTGCAAGGAGGTCCCAGTGCCGGGAATGGGGGCTCAAGTGGTCCCGTAGCCGGGCGGCACAGGGCGGGGGGCCCGACCCGAAAATAGAGTTTCAGGGGGGTCCCGGGGCCCAGAAATGGTGGATCGGGGGGTTTCCCGGGATGGGGAATGTGGGTTCAGGGAGGTCCCGGTGCCTGAAAATAGAGGTTCAGAGAGGTCCCGGTGCCCAGGAATGGGGGTTCAGGGACGTCCTCGTGCCAGATACGGGAACAGGGTGTCCCGGTGCTGGGTAGGGGGATGCAGCGGGTCACAGTACCCAGAAGTGGTAGTTCTGGGGTATTCAGGGAGGTCCCGGGACCAGATAAGGGGGAACATGGGGGTTCTGGTGCTGGGGAAGGGGATGCAGGGGTGGTCACAGTACCCAGGAATGGGGATGGACGTGTTCTAGTAACCAGGAATGGAAGTTCAGGGGGTTCCCAGTGCCCGGGAATTGCGGTTTGGGGGGTTCCCGGTTTCGGGGGTCCCACTCACGTCTGGTTGCCCCTTCTCCGTGTCCCACAGGCGCCCCAGGACCCCCAGGAATGCCCCCAGCCCCAGCGCTGGAGCCATCGCGCTGCTCTGCTGCGGCCCCGCCCCCAGAGCCGCCTCCGGCCCCGCCATTGGCGGCGCGATTTCCTGCCCGCCAATGGTAGTTTGAGCTGTTCATGACGTCATCAGTCACCGGGCAGATCCCGGCGGGGCAGGTTGGGAGAGGCCAAAGCGAAAGCGACGAAAGCGGGGAGAGGAGAATTCCGGGGAATTCCGGGGAATTCACCTGGATCCCCTCCTGGTTTCCCTCTGGGACCCTCCACGGCCACGCACTGCGGGACCCCCGGGCCGGGCTGTGCTGAACTCCCGGGGCCCTGCGCTCAAACTCTGCCCGGAACCTGCTGCGTTCGGCCCAAAGCGGGGGAAGCATTCGGATCCAGTTTTTCCTGCGCCTGCAGGACCCCACCCGCGACGGAGCAGGACTGGGCGCTGTGACCCCGATCCCTGATTCCCAATCTCCTTCTCTCTCCCTCTTCTTCTCTCCCTTTCCTTTGGATGATCAGAAATCCCAGGGCGGCTGTAGAGTCCCGTGCCCAGTTCGGGTTTCCCAGGAAAGGGAGGCCTGGGGCTGAGGTGAGCTGGGATGGCCGGGAATGGGGGTCCGGGGGTCCCCGGGGTCAAGGACACAGGGGATCCAGGGACCGGGAGTGGCGGATACCCAGGGAAGGGGTGCGGGGGGGTATTGGTGTAGGATAAGGGGGTGCAGGGGGGTGTTGGTGTAGGATAAGGGGGTCCAGGGGGGCCCAAGTGCCCAGGAATGGGCATTCAGAGGGGTCCCAGGGTAAACGAAAAGAGGAGATCCCCAAAGCCCTCTCCTGGAGTAGCAGGAGCTGGGTCAGGAGCTCAGTGGGAGAGGAAAGGGGGGGATCCGGGGGGTCACACACTGCGGGGGGGACACCACCCCCGGGGACCCCCCCTCAGCTCCTCCCGCAGGCGGAGGCCGAGCCCCAGCCCAGGCAAAGCCCAACACGAAGGCCCCGACCCCTGTCAGCATCTTTGGGGGGGCGTCCGGCGGCAGCTCCGGGAGGTGGGGAGTGGGGCAGGATCCGGGAAACGGCAGCAGCTGCCAACAAGGGACTGGGACAGACTAGGACAGGCTGGGATGGACTGGCACAGATTGGGACACCAGGATACACTGGGACCAGGACTGGGACCCAGCAGGACCAGAATTGGGGCAATAGGGATCATAGTGGGAGCAACTGGGATATACTGGGAGTGACTGCGAGTGACTGAGATCAAACTGGTGAAAACTGGAACATTACTGGGGCAACTAGGTGTGGCTGGGAATGACTGTGAGCATGCTGAGGGCAACTGGGATATACTGGGAGTGTCTGTAACCATACTGGGGGTGACTGGGAACACACTGAGAATGACTGGGTCTACTCTGGGGGCAACCGGGATTGACTGGGGGCAATGAGACCATGCTGGGGGAGACTGGGGTCATACATGGAGTGACTATGCTAGGGGCAACTGAGAGCAACTGGGATTAGACTGGGAGGAGCTGGGAGCAATTACAACTGTGCTGGGGTGTTATGATCCAATTATTAAGGTTCTTAGAAATACCTCTGCTCGAATTAAGGTGCAAACGATACCATATGCCAGTCAATAGTATGGGTTTTATTTGATAGTAAATATGAGAGAGAGAGAAGAAAAGAGAGAAAGCGAGAAGTAGGAAAAGAGGTGGGGGGGACAGAAAGAGAGTGACAGTGACAGAATAAAAGAATATCACCATCCGTGGATCCCAACGATGTTGTGTTGATCCTCTCCAGCTAGGTCTTCCTGGTGGTGATGGTCCCCCCAAAAAGCACAGAATCCCATGGGTTAATACACGCTCAGGCCAGGTGGCAATGTCCAGGCATGTCCCCAGGGGGTAGGCACAGTCTCTTGCAGCAGACTCTGCTTGCATCACGTGCAGTCCTGTGGGGCAAGGTCGAGCACTTTGGGGGGTCTGTGATGGATTATGACACCCCCTCAGCTGCCTCTCATGTGAAAGTCCCATGGATGTGGCCTGTGGGCTTGGGGGTTCCACAGCTGGGCCAGTTTGTGTAACGAAGGATGAGTGTTTAATGTCTCTCTCCAGAGGTTATGCCACTGCACCCAAAACCTCCTCCTCCCCCCTCGGTTTGGGTGGAAGTCTGTGCAAACTTGACTGTGAGCTGTGCTCTCCCCCCACCCCAAACTCAGCCAGGGATAATTCTCGGCACAGCTGGTGGCTTTGGCCTTTGTGGATGCATTCCTTTCCTTCAGCCTGAGATGACTGAACAATAGGTTTCCCTTTATCTGATCTCAGCAGTTTGACATTCAGTCCAAAGTCCCAGTCAGGTATCTTCAAGAGAGGTTTCTTTGGTTGTAGTTTCTTTATGCAGTTTTTTGTTATGATTGACATAAATGAGTTTGCAAGCTGAAATTTTAGCAACATAATATTGAATATTTATTAATAGAGCAAAGGCAAAAACAGCGCTGGGCGCTTACCAGTTTTGCCAGAGGCGCAATCCATTCATTTTACTGTGAACTTAAGTACTTTCTTTAACTGTTGCATATTCATTAAGCCCAGAAGGTAATTTACTCTTCACTCCCCCCCTCCGATCCCTGCCCCCTTCTGCCAGCGCGGCGCCTGTCTTGGAGTTTCGGACTCTCTGGATTGCCTTAGAACTGAAGGCAGAAATCCTCCCGTCTATGTTTCCTCAGTTCTAAATTAATTTGTAGTTGACAGTTCCTTTTGGGAGGTGTGAGTCAAGATAACAGACTTCCTGGGATGCCTATGGTTATCTTCTTTGTTTCTTTAACATGTCATGATCCCCGGCCTCCGTGGTTTATCAACGTAAAAGACATTTATTACCAGATATTTATTACAAGTTTTTCTAACATATTAAAACTATTTCGAAGTCACAATTTACCCTAACCTTGTTTCTACTCAATTATTTTTTATCTTAACACTATTTTTTTTACTATTTATTTTTTTACACACTACATTATCACTTGCAAATGTTAAATTCATATCTGCGAAAGGCAGCATTTATCATTCACTCATTTATCACAGTTCCTATCGCTGCTTCCACTCAGGGGCAGGAATCCTTCCCCTGCCTCCAGCGTGGGATCCCTCCCATGGGCTCAGTCCCTGCCCTGTCCAGCGGGGGTCCCTCCCCACCCGTGCGGTCACTCCTCGGCCCGGTCCCGAGGCGCGGGGCAGTCGTGTCGCAGCCGCGCTCCGGCCCCGTCAGCGGCAGCGCCGCTCCGTGCCGGGCAGGGCCGGCAGAAGGAGCCGGGCGGCGGCGGGGGCTGAATCCCGGCAGGAGCAAGGAGAACAAGAAGGGGCCGGGGCCGCCGGCGGTGTCCGATCCCCGCGAGCAGCGGGGAGGCCTCGGGGAGCGGCCGCGGGCGGGGCCCTTTGGAGCCGCCCCGAGGCCTTTGTGCCGCCCCGGGTCCCTGAAGGAGTCGCTCCGCGGCACGGGCGAGGTGCGAACGACAGCAAAGACAGAGAAAAGAAGAAAATACAATCAAAGAGCCCCACCGAGGGGCGTCTCGGCCGGGCCGTGTCACTGAAGAGCTGCCCCGAGAGAGCGGCGACGAGCGGCGGCGGTGAAAGAGCCGCAGCGGAGGGGCGTGGGATGGGAGGTGCGAATAGAATAAAATACAGAGATTCAAATAAAAAATTATGAAAGAACAGCACCGGGAGTGGCCGCTGCCTGCGACTACAAAAGCTGCACCGAGGGACCGTCGGGGCGGCCCCGGGGGATTTCGGCCGCTCCGTGTCACCGAAAGAGCCGCAGCGAGGGACGGGCGGGGCGCGGCTCGGATCGACCCCTCCAGTGTCGCGACAAGCGGCGACCCCGCGGGACCGCGCCGGGGCCGAGCGGCAGCGGCAGCCGGAGCCAGGGAAGCGGCTTCGAGCGGCGGAGACGAGCGGGGTGTTCCCGATCAGCTCCGCTCAGCCCTCGGGCACCGGTGGGTTCCGGGGGTTGTTCCTACCCAGCTCCGCTCAGCCCTCACGCACCGCGCTGGGGCCGCCGCGCACTTTTCAACCACGGCCGCCCCCACGGGCCGGGCCCCGCCGGTCCCGCTGCAGCAACCGCGGCCCCACGGAGCACAGAAAGCCCAGGAAATCACTCCTATGCACTAAAATACCTTTTCAGCACAGCGAGGGGTGTGTGGGTGCCTTATGAACTCCCCTCCCCTCAGTCCCTCCTGGGCACGGCCGGGCATTAGCTCGGCTCCCGGGGCTGTGGCCCGGCACCGGCTGCTGCCACAGGGCACGGGGTGCGCACTCGGGCATTAAACCCAACAGATGTGGGGAGGGGGGACAGCCCCAGAAAGCCTCGGGGAGCCCTCGGCAGCTTGGAGCTGCACGAGGCCCAGAAAGGATGCCCTGGACACAGCGATGGCCCCAGCAGCGGCTCTGTCCCCCCAGCACGGGGCTGTGTCCCACACCCCACCATCCAGCCCGAGGTTTGGGGGCGGGAGCGGAGCTGCTGGATGGAGCTTCCAGCCCCACCAGCCGGAGCTCTGATCCCTTGGGACGTGATGTCAGTGACGGGTGTCCGCCGACGCTCGGGGGTCTGTCAGCTTTTCAATCCAGAGGATAAACTGAGTCGATTTACATCAATCGCTATTTCTCCTTTCTTTTCCATGACAGATTTCACAGCGCTTCCTTTCACCCCAGAGATTTGGAAAACTAAATTCCCGGCTGCCTCTGCATCCCTGCAATTTCCACAGCTCCAGCCTCGTCCCTCCTCTCTCATTTCCTTTTCTCCAGTCTTTCCCTCCCGTCCCTGCCGGCTCGGAGGAAGGAGATTCACCCCCGGCACCCCCTGCCTCCTCCTTCTGTCCCGTTTGGCACACTTGGTGCTTCTGGAGCCGCCTGCCCGCACAGCCGGACCCGCCCTGCAGCCGCTTAGCCATGGAGCACAGAGAATGAATGGCAGGGATTATTGGGCTGGGCTGGCCCTGGCCGGGTGCCCGGTGCCACCAGAGCCGCTCTGGCACTCTCCTCACAGGTGCAGGACACAGAACAAGCAGGAAAGGCTCTAGGCTGGGATAAGGGCAGGGAAATGTCACTCACTGCTCACCATCAGGGGCACAAGAAACCCAAGCTGGGGAAATTAATGGAATTTATTTCTAAACAAATCCCAGCAGGAGAAGAAGAACTAAAACAAACCCTAAAAAACACCCTCCCCACTCCTCCCTCCCCCCGGGCTCCCAGTCTCTGCCCGCAGTCCCTCCTCTGCTCTCTCTGCACGGGAATCTTGTCACCAGCCATGAACTTTGCTTTTGCCTCATCCCTGGATGTCTTCCCATAAAGGAAGAACTTTTTCCAGCAGACATTCAGGGCACAATGGTGTTTCAGCCTCAGGGTGTTTCTCCTGCAGCTCCTTGTAGGTCTCCTCTTCCCGTGCTGGGTCTCCTGCACCACAGAACTCTGCCAGCTGCAGCTTTGCAAACGGCAGCTCAAGGTCTGCATGTTCCTCAACAATTTGCTCGAGGTCCTTGGGGGCTGCCTCCAATCTGTTCTTCTTGTCTTCCCGCTTTGTACAGAGCCAATGGATCTGATGGCCCCTGGGCAGGGCCTGGCACAGAAGGTGGAACCTGGGTCCTGCTGCAGCAGCGCTGGGGGAGCTCCAGGACTCGCTCTGGCCGCTGGGGCAGCCACAGCACAGCCCGTTCGCAGGGAGGAGCCCAGGGCTCCGTGTGGCTCTGCAGGACCTTGTCCCTGGGGCTCGTCTGGATCAGCCCGAGCCGCTGGGCTGCACTTGGCTTCCTTTGTGTCCCTGCTTCCCCTGGCACAGCACCTGCCCAGCGCCGAGGGGACAGCAATGGGAGCGGGGCCGTTTGGGGTGAGGTTCAGTGTGTGTGCCTGGGATAAATCCCAAATCCTTCCCTAAGGAGCAGCGAGGGCTGACAGAGCACAGGATGCTCTGCTGAGCACGGGATGGCCCCGGGGGTGATGTCAGACAAAGCTGGGATGGGAGTGCCAAAGAACAGGAGGAGGAGGAGAAGGAGGCGGAGCGGACAGGAGAGGAGGGACACAGAAGGAAGAGGAAGTGCGGGGGGCGGGGAGAGGAGGAGTGGGAGGAAGAGGAGGGATGGAGAAGGAGCAGAAAGAGAAGCCGCAAAAGGAGCTGCCACGTGAGTCCATCGCTCTCTGTGTCCACAACCCTCGGCCCCGGGAGCATCGCCCCCCCGGGGCATCCCGCAGGTGACGGGGCAGGGGGAGCTCGCCCCAAAGATCTTGGGCGGTGCGTGGGGTTCTTTTTGGGAGGGGGGAATTTTTGGACCCTGTAGGACTCCAGCACCGAGTCCCACATGTCTTTGTTGGTTGCCGGGAGGGATTTGTTTTGGGCGGGGGGGGGGGGGGCGGGGAGGGCGCGGATGTTTGGATCTTGCAGGACTCCAAAGGAGAGTGGCAAATGCCCCTTGGGGGGATATTGGGGTGTTCCCTAGACGCGAGTTTTTTGGGGGGTCCCGATGGTGGCTGCCAGGAAAAATGGGATGGGATGGGATGGGATGGGATGGGATGGATCTCGGGAAGCGTGGGATGTGGATTAGTGTGTGGAATGAAGTGTGGGGGAGGGGGATGGGTGGGATGGGGCCTGGGATGAGGCAGCTGCAGGTTCGGGGTGATGAGGCCGGGCGGAACATCACTCCTTAGGCTCTTCCGGGGTATCCGCCACCTCTGAGGGAGTTTCTGGGTACCCCTAAACTTTCCAGGGATGGCACTGGCAGCGGGGGACACGTGGCTGCGGCACCTGTGGCCCCACCTGCGCTCCCCTCACCCCCAGCGACCCCCGGAGCGCAATTTGGGGAGGGGGAGGTGGGGGGCGGGCAGGCCGTGCCCCCCCGCTGGGCGCTGTCCCGTTGGGGCCGAGTGCGGGGGGAGCTGTCCCGCGGGGCCCGGCCCTGCCCGGGCACGGCTGATGCCGCCCGCCCGCGCTCCGCACTGCTCCGGCCTGGTGCTCGCAGTGCCGCGCGGGGCGGGGCCGCTTTGGGGACCCCCCCAGGGCAAAGCGCGGCTGCTTTGGGGCTGTGGGCACCTGCCCGGCGCTGGGCATGGGCCGTGTGGGGGCAGCTGGGGCCGTACTCGTGGCACTGGTGGTGCTGGGGTCCTCCCGGCCACGGGCAAGAAGCTCTGGGGTGAGCAGGAAGGGAGGGAGAGGGGTGGTGGGAAAAAGGAGAAGGGGGGAAATGTGTGTGGAACCCCCTCAAACCACGCCAAACCAAACCATCGCAAACCAAGCCACCCCAAGCCAAGAGAGGTGGGGCTGGGAACTGGGGGAACGATGGGAGAGTAGGAGAGAGTAGGAAAAGCAGACAGTGGGACCCCCAGAGGGAGTGGGAGGGGGCTGGGACCCACCCGATGGAGGGCAAGAGGGTCAACCCCAACATAGCCGCCTGGAACTGTTCATTCTAAAGGGCATTTTTCATCTGGGAAAAAAAAAAAATAGAGGGCAATCATCTTGCAAATGTAGAATGAGGAAGAATAGCAAGCAAGCCTGGGCTCATTGGAGGCAGCAGAAAGGCCAAGGCCTGAGCCCCAGCCCCGAGCAAGGCACATCCTGTCCCTCCTGCCTTGCTCAGGGCTCTGCCGGGGACACTGCGATGTGGGGAGGATGCTGAGGGCAGGACAAGGGGGTGACAGTGCCCAGCCATGCTGGGGCGGTGCCAGGAGGCCCCAGGGCCTCAGGACAAGGTGTCTCCTCACAGCCCTTGGTGGCACAGACGCTGCTGTGGCCCAGGGCACCAAGACTTGGCTTCTCCTGGGCACTGCCAGCCTGGCCAGGGCCCTTGGCCATGTCCAGCACAGCTTGTGCTGCGCTGTCCCACAGCTGCTGCTGTGTCCCTGCAGGCTGCACACTCCCATCTCGCTGCCCCCCTGGCCCTGCCCTGCCATTGCCAGTCCTGCCCTGACCTCTGCCCACCCTCACCTGCTTCCCTTCTGACCATCAGCAATTGCCTGTTCCTGTGCCCTTAGGGAGTGGTGCTTCAAGAGTGACCCCAGCACCTTCCTAAGAGTTTTCCCAGGGGACATTACCCACTGGTAGTTCCCTGAGCTGCTGCATCTGCTCTCCGCATGCCCAGGGCTGAAGGTTTGGTGGCTGTTTCCCTCATGTCTACAGACACTTTCAACTCAGCTGCTTCATGGTTGCTGAGCCCAGGGGAGCCACCAATGTCTGCTTCCCTCATGAGACCAAGTTAATCCAATTAATTCATTTGCCCACATCCAGTGGCTGTTTTGCATGCACCTTGTCTGTAGGAAAGGAGTCCTTGTCAGCCCCTCCACCATCTGTGTCCAGATGTTGTCCCCATCACCCCCCTGAGCTCTCCTGGGTTGCTTTGTGCCCAGCCCTGCTGCCCTCCCAGCACACTGTGGGGTGGCAATCCCTGTGTTCTGGAGGACCTGTGAGCATGAGGCTTCCTCCAAGGAAAGGCTCTGTGCACACCAGCCTTGCCTTTGCTCAGAGCTCCTGTCCAGCTCCTCACCCTCCTCCCTGCCTTCCTGAGGAGTCCTTGCTGCCATCCCTGGCTGCCCTCGCAGCACCCGAGGTGTCCCACCAGGGCTCTGCAGTGGCTGTGGGGGAGCCCGTTTGTGCCTGCCCAGCACGTGCCTCCCTCCCATGGCCGTGGTGTCCCTGTTTGTCAGCACTGCTGTGTTTGCCCATCTGAAATCCTCGTGCATCTCCTCCCCATGCCTGGATCTGCTGGTGGCACTTCTGCACTCGGTGGTGCCTCCAGCACTGAAGCCCCTCCTCTACAGCCTGAGGAACCGCGAGCTCAAGGAGGCCATTAGAAAACTGATTTCAGTATCATTAGCTCTATTGTTATGTGTGTTTATTAATTCCCTAGATGAATATTTAGATTCCTATGACACCCAAGGATGAATCAGCTCAGTCCCACCTGGAGCCTTCAGAGTGTGTCTGACAGGGCCCAGAGCTGCTGCTCTCAGAGCATCTTGGCAATGGAGTGGGATCTCCCCAGGGCACTGACTGAAGCTTTGGCTTTTTCCAAGCTCATGTCGATTTTAGCCAAGAGAATTTGCCCCCAAAAGGCTCTGTAGCTCCATGGATTGTGCAGAGGAAAGTGCTGACATCAGCAGCTGATAAAGGCCAAGAGTTTGATTTGGACAAAGCCACTGTTGTGTGGTGACGGTGGAGATGGTGACAGGTGACTGAGGTCCATAGCCAGGACTGTCCCACATGGCACAGGGCACAGAATGTGCTCCAGGAGAAGAATCTGGAGCTGCCTGGACAAGGCAGAGCATCTGCAGGCCTGTGTGTGCCTGGGCTGGGCAGTGACTGGAGCCCCAGCAAGGCACAGATCAGCCAAGGTGGAGACCCCCAGAGGGAAAGTGCTAAATGCCAGCACCTGCAAGGAAAGCCAGATGGACACAGCTGAGCATAGCCAGAGCAGCTCCAACAGGGAAAGGGACCTTGGCAGCCACCACACAGCTGCAGATCCCCCCACAGCCCCAGGGACAACACAAGTGGCCCCATTCTGTTCCCTCTGCAGCTGCTCTGCTGTGCAGGTCACAAGTGCTGCAGGTGTCTCCTGCAGGACAGACCCACGGGCACACACACACGGGCTCTGTCCAGGCTGGGACACGGAGACAGCGGGGCCTGGGGACAGCAGAGATGTCACTGCCCTGGGGAGCCCCCGGCTGCTGCTGCTGCTGGGGGCTCTTGGGCAGCCCCTGTGGGTGGGGTGGAATTTTCCCAACACTCACCTGAGCAAAGGACAGCAGCAACGTTCCCTTGGGAGCAGGGTGAGGCCCCCAGGGCAGTCACCGGGCACTGCTCCGCATGGGCTTCAGTCCCATGGCAGTGGATCGAGTCCCTCCAGACAGGTCTGGTTTCCCTCCCAAAATTCAGGAATGGACCTACCAAACCAGCACTTGAGGTGGCCACAGAGAACGTGGGCGTCCGAGATGCCCCATCGGGAGGCACAGAGGGTTCCCCGTGTCCCCAGCACCCGGAGCTGCACTCTCCCCTCACACACGTTGATGTTGTTCACCAGCCTGAACCCTGTTTCCTCAAGGACAGGGAAAGGTGACAGTGAGGGGTGGGAGCTCCTGCCCCCTCAACGTCTGGAGGAGAGGCCGCAGGGACACAGTGCACACAGTGCTATCAGCCCTTCTGTCCCCATGCCCCGCTCAGCCCCCCACGCCTGTGCCTGTCCCTGCCAAGCTCTCGGCGTGGAACCGCCCCAGCGACTCCTCAGGTGTGCAGTGCCATCGGCGCTCCGGCTCGGCCGCCCTGCCCTTCGCCCCCCGGCCCCGCTCGGGCCCCACACCGAGCCCGCCCTGCTCTCGGGCTGCTCGCGCGGCACCGCCCCCTCCCGCCCCGCCCCTCCCCGCCGCCTCCGGATTGGCCAATGGCCGCTGGCCCCGCCCCCTTTGGTAGCCGCCGCAGCGCTGAGGGGGACCCGGGACGGCGACAATCGGGAGGGTCCCTTGGGGCTTTGGGGGCACGGGAGGGACTGGCGAGGGCGGGCGAGATTTAGGGCACCAGAGAAGAAACGAGACTTGGGGCGGGGGTGGACAGTGGGACCCCCCAAAAAGCCGCCCAAATTGTCCCAGGCTCCTCCCCAAGCCGGCCCAACTTCACCCCCAGCATGGCTTCCAAGTGCCCTGAAACTTGTGCACGGCTGTGGGGGACAGGGGGGAAGCAGCAGGACCCCTCCCCATGTCCCAACAGCTCCATGCCCAGCTGGGAGGAGGAGCAGGGCCAGGGGTGTGGGTGTTCCCCCAAATTTCCCCCACACCCATGACACAGCTGGACACTTGGGAGGCTGCCTCAGGCCTTATTGCCCACCTGCATCCCAGGATAGAACACAAAATCCACCTGCAGCCCACGGTGATTCTGTAGGGTCACAATGGTCCCTTGCTTCCATGAGGTTCTGCCAGGTTGATTTAGGGGTAGATAGTGATTTATTAGGGGCTGCTCACTAACAATGATACATATTGCTTTCTTGACATGTTTTGCGCTTGCCAAACAGAAAGAGAGGATGTAAAGAGGCTATTGACCCATTGGTAAGGAGACCAGGCATCCTGTTTTTGGATGCCCAAACCAGTCCAAGCCAGCTGCAGGGCTTGGACTCAGGCCAGGGACCCAGGGAATATGCGCAGGGAAGCAAGGTGAAGAGTTTGACGTGAGGAAGACTCCTTACTTCATCAGAGGAAGACTCTTTTCCTTCATCCAAGACCCCTGCCCACGATCACCAGGCAGCACTGCACAGGCGCAAGTGTATTTAAATGAACTTTGAACTCATTATAATACAAAGCGGGAACTGATAATGAATATGTATAGCGGCATTGTGTAGCTTCATGCATATGTAACCTGTAACTCAATATAAACCAAGCAAAGCGCCACAGAAGGTGCGCACGTATTTAGGAAGCTATTCCTCGTGCATCCCAGCACTGGAATAAGCATACCTACTTTACAACTTTTTGTTGTAGAGTTCTATCAGCACCTCACCAGCACGTGCCCCCCCTTCGGGAATTCAGGAATTGCGCTGACCCCGCTGCCGTCCCGCAGGTCCCGGAGGCGGCGCTGAGACCCCCAGGGCTGTACTACAACCAGCTGAGCTCGGGGGAGCTGCTCAAGGCCGAGCCCGACGGGGCCCAGGTCAGTACCCATCCTAAAAGTGTCCTAAGAACCCCAAAATTGTGGGAAATAGTCCCCAAAAAAGCCGGATGCTCCCGGCCGGATCGGCTCGGTGCTGTTGGTGGAATTCTGGGAATGCCGGGATGGGTTGGAAGGGATGTAAACATACCAGAACCTAAGTGTCCTAAGGACCCCCCATGGTGGGAAATAGTCCCAAAAAAACGTGGATATTCCCGGCCGGATCGGCTCAGTGCCGTCGGGGGAATTCCAGGAAGGGTTGAGCTAGAAGGGATGTAAAGGTACCCGATCCTAAAAATGTCCTAAACCCCAAAATGTTGGGAAATATTCCCAAAAAAAGGTCAGTGTTCCCAGCCGGATCGGCTCGGTGCTGTTGGTGCACGGTGTGGTGACGCACTTGCGGCGGCGCTGAGGCGCGTGGTTTGAGGTGCGTGTGGGGCCCTGAGGGAGGGGTTTGAGGTCCGGGGGATTTTTTTTTATTTTTGGGGGGGTCCGGGGGTCCCTCAACCTCTCATTGGGGTCCGTCAAGTCCTGCAGGGGCCCCCTCGGAGCGGGGACCCGTGGCCACAGCCTGCCCTGCTCGTCCCTTGGTGCTGTGGCCCTCGGAGCGGTCGGGGGGGCGCGGCCCAGACCCCTCAGGATCCTCCCTGTCACCTCCAGATCCTTCCTGTCCCTTCCGTCTGGGACCATCCGTGTCACCCCCCGATCCTCCCTGTCACCCCTGGATCTTCCTTGTCCCTTCCCTCTGAGACCATCCCTGTCACCCCCAGATCCTTCCTGTCACCCCCAGATGCTCTCTGGCCCTTCCCCTTGGGATCATCCCTGTCCCTTCCCTTTGGGATTTTCCCAGTTCCTTTCCCTTGGGATCCTCCCTGTCCCTTCCCTCTGGAATTCTCCCTGTCCCCACCTTGGGATCTTCCCTGTTCCTTTCCCTTGAGATCCTCTCTTTCCCTTCCCCTTGGAATCATCCCTGTCCCTTCCCTCTGGAATTCTCCCTTTCCCTTGGGATCATCCCTGTCCCTTCCCTCTGGAATTCTCCCTTTTCCTCTGGTCCATCCCTGTCCCCCCGTTCTCATCCCACCATCGATCCCCCAAAATCCTTCCCCTTCCCACATTTTCCTCGGGAAAACTCCCCCTAATCTATGGGAAAATTAATTGGGATTTCTCCCGTCTCTTTCCAGCCCAGGATCCTCGGGGCCCGGGGTCACTCTGGCTGTTCGCTGTGGAAGGAAGATTCCCCAGGGATGGATCCTGGGAAAGAAAAGCTGGAATCTCCCTCCTCCCTCAGAGAGCAGCAAGGGAATGGGAAGGAGGATAGGAAAAGGGATTTTTCCAAGGGTGAGTTCTTGGGAATGTGGCCCTGATTCCCTAAAATTCCCTAAATCCTCCTCCCTGGATGCTTCCCTGCCCTCTACCCTTTGGAAAAACCATTCCAAGCGGGGTTTTTTAATGTATTTTCCCTTTTCTTTGGGGATTCCCACCCGGAATTCCAGGCGTGTCCCGCTTTTCTAGGCGTGCTGGCCCACTTGGAAATGCTGGAATTCCAGGCCCACCGGGAAGCTGTGGAGCAGGAGGAGAAAGAGCAGTGGGAAGAGAAGTCGGTTTTCCTGAAAGCCAAAATCCGGGAATTGCAGCTCCAGCGGGATCGGCTCCAGGATAAACTGGAGCCGCTGGAAAAGGCGGTGAGGGCGGAATTCCAGGCTTTTCCAGGGAAATCCAGCTTGGCATGAGCCTTGAGGTTTTTCCCAGGGATTTTCATGACCTCTCCTCCCTCCTGGCTTTTGTAGCAGCTCGGAAACGAGGGAATTCCGTCGGATCCAGCGCTTTCCAGTCCTTGGGAGGTGCTGGAGTGGAAAATCAGGAATCTCCAGGGCCTTCTCCAGGTTTTCCAGCTCACAGGTAACAATCCCCTGGATTTCAGGAAAAGAACTTCCTGATTTATTGGAGCCTTTGGGAAATGCGGGAATTCCCTGCTTGGGGAATTGGCGGGGATTCATGGACTGAGTGGTGGAACTGGGAAAGTCATCCCAGGGAAGGAATTCTTGGGAATCAGGTGATTTCCTTGGGAATGAGGGGAATGACTTGGGAATGAGGTGCTTTCCTAGGGAATTGGGTGGATAATTTGGGAATGAGCTGTTTTCCTTGGGAATGAGGCATTTCCTTGGGAATTAGGGAATTTTCTTTGGGAATTAAACTGATTCCTTGGGAATTAGAGAGCTTCCCTGGGAATTGTGTGGTTTCCTTGGTAATTGTGTGCTTCCCTTGGGAACTGGGCATTTCCCTTGGGAATTAAAACGGTTTCCATGGGAATTAGAGTGTTTTCCTTGGGAATTAGGTGGTTTATATGGAATTGTGTGCTTTCCTTGGGAATTGTGTGGTTTCCTTGGGAAATGGGCATTTCCCTCAGGAATTAAACAATTTCCTTGGAATTATGCAGGTAATTTGGGAATTAGACAGTTTCCATGGGAATAGGGTGGTTTTCTTGGGAATTAGACCGATAATTTGGAATGAGGCAGTTTTCCTTGGGAATTAGACAGTTTTTCTTGGGAATCAGACAGTTTCCATGGGAATTAGACAGATAATTTGGGAATGAGGCAGTTTCATTGGAATTATCAGGTTCCCTTGGGAATGAAGCATTTCTCTTGGGAATTAGAGAGTTTTCCTTGGAATTAGAGAGTTTTCCGTGGGAATTAGGTGGTTTATATGAGAATTTGTGGTTTATTAACACGACAGTAACTGTCGGTGGAATTTCAGGAATTCTGGGATGGATTGGGGTGGGAGGAACTTAAAGGTTTCTGATCCTAAGAACATCCTAAGAACCCCAGGATGGTGGGAAATATTCCCCCCAAAAAAGTGGATGTTCCCGGCTGGATTGGCTCAGTGCTGTCAGGGAGTTCCAGGATGGATTGGATTGGAAGAGATGTAAAGGTACCCGATCCTAAAAATGTCCTAAGACCCCAAAAATGGTGGGAAGTATTCCCAGAAAAAGCCAAATGTTCCTGGCCGGATCGGCTCAGCGCCGTCACTGGAATTCCAGGAATTTCTGGAATGGGGTGGAAGGGATTGGAGCTAGGCCCGGTCCATGCCAGGGCAGGGATGGATTCCTTGGGAAGGGCTCGGGTGGGTGAAGGCACCATGGGGCCACCAGTGCTGGGGACACCTTGGGCTGAAGCCACCAGTGATGGGTGACAGCTTTGGGGCTGAAGCCACCACGGTCCATAACCATCACATTTACATCTGCTCAGTGCTTGGGGCAGCACAAATCTACACCTTCCTCATTTGAAACGTTTCCTTCTTTGCAGATTGTGACACCTGCCCTACTATGTACAAATACAGAAAAATCAACTGAACTTTAAAAATTAAATTTATTCTAAGTTGCTACACCCATGCTGACAATACATAAACATAAAAATATAAAATGAAATTTTAAAAAACTAATTTATTGTTACAATCATGCTATGGAAATATACACAAACATCAACTTCCGTTGAAGAAATTAAATAATAATGCAACCCTCTACAACCACTCACGATACACAAAGATCAACTGAAGTTTAACAATTTCATTTATTACATATTACTAAAACTGTACTGCCCATATAGAAATATAAAAATATCTGTATCCCTCTCTAAATAACCCTAAGCCTAGAACTAAATAACTAGAATGATGGAAATATACAACTCCATAGATATTTAAATGGAAATAAATACATATATACCCAAAAGAATACAGTGTAAATATGTATTAAGTTTCCCATATTACATATAACTACACATATATAAATATGTACATAAGAAACATCCATATCAATATATAAATTTCAATGTACTAATATAAAAATCCATATAACTCCATCAATAGACCTATACAAATATACAAGTTTGTACATATACAGACAACTAAACACAGGAAAATAACAACATTCATCTAGAAACAGAACTGGATACATATATATACATATTTGTAACTACATATATATGTATATACATGCACATACAGATATATATAACAACAGATATAAATACAGCTACATACATATATAAATATACCTATACAAATAACAATCTTTGCATGTAGCTATCCCTATTCTCATAAATATCTAAGTGCTCCTCTACACATCTATAAACAGAACTAAAGCAGGAGGGATTCCAGCCACCGATGGTCACATTCCAGTCTCCCTCGGCCTCTTCCTCCTGTGCAGCGCAGCCCTCCTGGACAGGGACAGCAGGTGGGACATCTGGGAAGCCAAGGGAACACTGAGTCAGTATGGGGACGTTTCCCTTGGCAGCACCTGCACTTGTGTCAGGGAAGAGAAAATCTCCGAGGCTCCCCAGGAGGGTTAGAAAGCAAAAGCAGGCCGAGCGGGCCAGGCTGCTGTGAGCGCAGCCCCGGCGGGACTGTCCCGCAGCCCCCGGCAGCCCGGGGGGCACAGGCGGCACAGCTGCCGGGCCCTGCCGGCACAGCTGCCTTGCCCAAGGACAGCCCCTGGGCCAGCCGGGGCAGCTGCGCTGAGCAGCCCCAGCACAGGCAGGGCCCACTCCTGCCCAGCCGGGCAGTGCCCACGGCCAAAGCCCACGCCACCCTCACCCCCAGCCTGCCTCGCCGGCCCTGGGGCCTCACCCAGGCTCTCGGGCGGCAGCAGCAGCAGCTCCCTGGTCACTGCTCTTGCTGGTGGCCTTCAGCTTCTCCCTGATGGCTCTCGTCACTCTTTGGAAGTTCTCAGGGACGTTTGGGGCAGCTGTGGCAAAAGTGGAGGCTCTGGAATTGGTTCCAAGGCCTGGCAGAGCCGCAGTCCTGGACCCCTCTGTGCTCCCTGCTGGCTCCCTCCATCCCCTCAGCCCCGCCATCCCCTCAGCAAACCCGCAGCCCCCCAGTTCCTTCAGACCCCCACAGTCCTCTCACCCCACTCATTCCCTTCAGACCCACCCCGCCCCCTTACACCCCCACCCCCTTCAGACTCTGCCATTTCCCTGTCCCCTCAGACCCCACCATTCCCTCAGCTCCTCCACACCCCTCAGCCCCAGCAGGACCTCAAGGTCTCTGTCCCTTCAGTGTCACCTCTGCTCAGCCCCCTCAGCCCCTGTGTCTCACCATCCTTCAGCAGCTCCTCAGGGGACAGTGCCTGGGGCCACCGGCAGCTCCCAGCACTCCAGGGACTCCCGGGGCTGGAACTGCTGCTCCGCCCGGCCCGGCCGCCAGCTCGGACCCAGCACAGGAAGAGGGGACAGAGGGGCACAGCGGGAAAAGCAAGAGGTGAGAGAGGGAGCAAAGCAGGGAAAGAGATTAAAAAATAGCCTATACCTATACAAATACCAGTGTATGTATCTAAATACCCATATATACCTATAACTACATAAATATAACTGCACATTTATCAATAAAACGATATGCATTTATAAATTATACTATACAGATGTATAAACCTAACTACGTATTCATAAATATATCTACATATATGTAAATATATAGATCTCTATATAAATCTAACAGTACAGATCTATAAATATAACTATAGGGACATGAATACAACTATATAAATGTATAAATATTAACTACAGAATCTATACACGTATCTATAGACAGAGGGATTGCACCTGCCCGATGTTCACAGGCTCTCCCTCTGTCTCTTGCTCCCAGGCAGGGCAGCCCTCCTGGAATGGTAGATCAGATGGATAACTGGGAAGCAAAGGGAAACACTGAGTCAATATTGGCACTTGTGCACGTTTCCCTTTGGCAGCAATTGTCCTTTTATCAGGGATTGTAAAAGATGGACTGAAAGGAAGATTCTCACTTGAGAGTTGGAGGCCTGCTCTTTAAAGAACGCAGATCCTTCCAAGTTTTCCAATCTCTGTAAAATATTGAAATATCCCAATAAAATCTCAGCACTCACAGTGCAAAGATCACCTCTAAAAAAGCAGCCTCTCGAATGGAAACCTCATCTTGGTACATGTCACTATAAATCTATAGAAACAGACCTAGAGGGAGAGGGGTTCCAGCTGCCCCATCTTCACAGGCTCTCCCTCGGCCGCTCCGTCCCTCGCAGAGCTGTCCTCCTGCAGGGGTGCAGCACATGGGCATGGAGGAAGCCAAGGGCTGCAGAGCCCTGCAGAGCTGCCATGGAGCTCTTGCCAAGTCCTGGGCAGCAGCAGCCCTTGCAGGCCCTTGCCAGTGCCTTGGGCTGACTTGGGGCAGTGTGGAGGGAAAGGTGGGCAGCCAAGCCTGGCACATCCATACCTGAGCTTCTTGGCCTGCCGGAGCCTCCTGCACTTGTCCTTGCTCTGTCTTCCTCCTCTTCCTGTCTGGGTGGCATTCTGTGTCTCCTGGCCAGGCCTCTTCTCTCTGTCATTTCCTTCTCTTTTTCTCATCCTGGGGGTAGCAGCCTACAAGGCTTTAGCAGCAAAGTTGGATTAGAGAGGCACAGGCAGGAGCCATGGGCTAAGTCCCTTCTTGTCAGAACCAATGTGGGCTCCTTTTACCTTCCTGATGCAGGAGGGCTCATCAGGGCTTTGGCCTTTGCCAGCGACTCTGTGGAGCTCCTCTGGGTTTTTGGAGACAAAACTGGAGGTGTCTAAAGCAGAAATTGTGGAGGTGAGAGGAGGCAAGAGACAGCCTGGAAAAGGCAGCAATTGGTGAATCGCCTTAGCTCCACAGAGAATGCGCTGCTTTACATCAGCCTCCTGTCAGCAGCACAGCTCAGCTGCCCCCAAAGAGCCTGGAGGCAGCTGGGATGGCCTGGGGTGGGAGCAGAAGGCCTCGGAAGGTGACAGCTCCCCCCACCCTCTTTAACTTGCAAGTATTTTGTATGCTGATGAAGCAGTGCCTAAAGCATTGGGCAAGCAACCTGCGCAGTTTTTGCTAGCATGTGTCAGTGTGGGGGGAGCAGGGAAGAAAGGAAGGCCCAAGGCTGCAGAGCTGGGCTGTCAGCAGGAGGCACAGCAGCTCCTCGGCCTCTCGAGAGTGCCTGCCTGTCTGGGACAAAGCCTTGTGCCAGGCTTTGTGCAGCTGCCATACCTCTGCTCTTGGGGCCTCCAACACCGTGGCCTCTCCTCCATCTCCCTGCTGGGTGTCTGGCACACAGGGGGATGCATCCACACTTCTTCTTCCCTGCGGCTCCTTATCTGCTCTGTCTGCAGGGCCACTTGGCTCTTCCTGGCACACCTCTAGAAAGCAAAAGCACATGCAGCCAAGCAATGTCTCGGAAGACAAGAACAAAGAAAGCTAAACTCACAGGGAAGCCCTATGCCACTTGTCTGCTAGATGCGGAGATTGCTGGCACCCCCAGTGCCAGGCTGGGACAAGGTTCCCTTCCTGCTCCTACCTGTGCCTATTTCTGTGGGCGCGGGTGGCTCCTCCCAGCCAGCAGTCTCCTCCCAGAAGATGTCCTCCAAGTTCAGAATCATGTAATCCACCAGCACCTTCACCTGCACACAGGAAAGCCTTGCTCTCAGCCCTGGGGCCTGACAGCGTGCCAAGCAGCACCTGCCATCACTGCTGAGCCTTGCCTCTGCACACAAGGCACTGCCTCTTGCAGGGGCAGCTCTTGCAGGCAGCTCCTGCTCCAGCCTTGGCTGCAGAGAGGCGCTGCCAGGCACAGGCACCTCTGGGCAGCCAAGCTGCCGTGGGCCGGCCAGGCTGCAGCCGGCTGCTGAGGACAGCATTACCTTGTCATTCTCAGCCACCATGGCTTCCAAGTTCAGCTGCTCCTCCTGTGCTGGGCTCAGCAGGCTTGGCCCCAGGCAGATGGCCAGGTTGCTGCAGCTCATTCGGCTGCTGGATGTGTGCTGGCCGATGTCTGCAGCAGTGCCAGCAGCTGCTTGAGGAGGAGCAGGTTGCCTGCAGGCAACTTCTTGGCCACCCTGAGGGAACAGGGAGGCAATGTTCATCAGCAGGTCCAGGTTGCCCATATAGTGTGCAGCAGAGTGTGGAAAGAGAGCGAAAAGCAGCATCTCCCTCTACTAATAGACAAAGCCCTACCTCAATATCCATGGACCTCCAACTTTTGAAAGAAAGGCCTCCAGTATGAAAACTTCTTCTCACAAATTATAACTATAAATATCTGGAAACAGAACTGGAGGGAGAGGCACTCCGGCTGCCCCATCTTCACAGGCTCTCCTGGAGCCCCTTCGCCCCGCGCACAGCACTCCTCCTGCAGAGGTACAAGCACATGGCCATGGAGGAAGCCAAGGGCTGCAGAGCCCTGCAGAGCTGCCATGGAGCTCTTGCCAAGCCCTGACCAGCAGCAGCCCTTGCTGGCCCTTGCGAGCGCCTCGGGCTGACTTGGGGCAGTGCAGAGGGAAAGGCAGGTAGCAGAGCCTGGCACATCCATACCTGAGCTTCTTGAGCTTCCGCAGCCTCTTCCATTCTCTGTATCTGCTGCTGCCTCTCCTCTGCCTCTTCCTCGCTGGCTCATAGTCCCCGTCTCCTGCCCAGGCCTCAACTTCCTTTCTTTTTTGTCTCTTTTCCTCTGCCTGGGGGTAGCCTGCAAGCCTTTACATGCATGGTTGGATTAGCTAGGCATAGCCGGGAGACACGAGCTAAGTCTCTTCTTTTTGGAGCATCTGTGAGCTGCTTTTACCTGCTTGACTCGGAAGGGCTTGTAAGGGCTTCAGCCTTTGCTAGAGACTGTGGAGGACTTGCAGATGCTTGGAGGCAAATCTGGAGGCGCCTAAAGCAGAAATTGTGGAGGTGAGCGGTGGCAAGAGACAGCCTGGAAGAGTAAAGCATTCACTGCAAAATCACTCTCTTAGCTGCACAGAGCAGATGCTGCTTTGCATCAGCCCCCACTCGCACAGTATAGCTGTCCCCAAAGAGACTGGAGGCAGCTGGCATGATCCGGCATCTGAGCACAAGCCCCCTCAAGTGCACAGCTCCCCACCTCCCACTTTCATTTGTAAGGATCTTGTCCACATGCCTAAGGCATTGCAGAAGTAACCTGAGCAGTTTGCGCTTGCATGTGTCAGTGCAGGGACAGGAAGGCCGGCAGGAAGCAAGGAATGAAAAAGGCTCAGGAGGTGGCCTTTCAGCAGGAGGCACAACAGCTCCCTTGGCCTCATGAGAAAGTGCTCGCCTGCCTGGGATGCTTTGTGCCCAGGTATGTGCAGCTGACATACCTCCACCTTTTGGGCCTGCAGCAGCGTGGGCTTTGTGCCTTTTTCTTGGCAGACGTCTGGCAGCGAGTGGGATGAATGGCAACAGATTTGGGCCTAGGCCTCCTCATTGTCTTGACTTGCAGAGCCTCTTTGGTCTCTGTGGTACAGCTCTAGAAAGCAAAAGCACCAAAATGCAGCCAAGTGATGTCTTGGAAGACAAGAGCACACAAAGCAAAAGCCACAAGTGAGCCTGGTGCCATTTGTCAGCTGGACATGGAGATTTCTGGGACCCCCAGTGCCAGGCTGGGACAAGCCTCCCTTCCTGCTCCTACCTGTGCATATCTCTGAAGGTGCAGGTGACTCTTCCCAGCCAGCAGTCTCCTCCCCAAAGATCTCCTCCATATTCATGATCATAAACTCCACGAGCACCTTCACCTGCACACAGGAAAGCCTTGCTCTCAGCCCTGGGGCCCGACAGCGTGCCAAGCAGCACCTGCCATCACTGCTGAGCCTTGCCTCTGCACACAAGGCGCTGCCTCTTGCAGGGGCAGCTCTTGCAGGCAGCTCCTGCACCAGCCTTGGCTGCAGAGAGGCGCTGCCAGGCACAGGCACCTCTGGGCAGCCAAGCTGCCGTGGGCTGGCCAGGCTGCAGCCGGCTGCTGAGGACAGCATTACCTTGTCATTCTCAGCCAGCATGGCTTCCAAGTTCAGCTGCTCCTCCTGTGCTGGGCTCAGCAGGCTTGGCCCCAGGCAGATGGCCAGGTTGCTGCAGCTCATTCGGCTGCTGGATGTGTGCTGGTCGATGTCTTGCAGCAGTGCCAGCATCTGCTTGAGGAGGAGCAGGTTGGCTGCAGGCAACTTCTTGGCCACGCCGAGGAAACAGGAAGGCAATGGTCATCAGTAGGGCCATGTTGCCCACAGAGTGTGCAGCAGAGTGTGGAAAGAGGGCAAAAAGCAGCATCTCCCTCTCCAAATAGACAAAGACCTACCTCAATATCCATGGAGCTCAATCTTTTGAAATAAATGCGTCCAGAATGAAAAGCTGATCTCAAAAATGCAAGTATAAGTAGCTGGATCTAAAATTTGAGGAAGAGGCACGCTGGCCACCCCATCTTCACAGCCTCCCCCTCTGCAGCTTCGCTCCACACACAGCACTCCTCCTGCAGAGGTACAAGGTCATGGGCATGGAGGAAGCCAAGGGCTGCAGAGCCCCTGCAGAGCTGCCATGGAGCTCTTGCCAAGCCCTGACCAGCAGCAGCCCTTGCCAGCGCCTTGGGCTGATGCAGGGCAGTGCGGAGGGAAAGGCAGGCAGCAGAGCCTGGCACATCCATACCTCAGCTTCTTGAGCTGCCACAGCCTCTTCCATTCTCTGTATCTGCTGCTGCCTCTCCTCTGCCTCTTCCTCGCTGGCTCATAGTCTCTGTCCCTTGCCCAGGCCTCATCTTGCTTTCTTTTTTGTCTCTTTTCCTCTGCCTGGGGGTAGCCTGCAAGCCTTTCCATGCATGGTTGGATTAGCAAGGCATAGCCAGGAGTCTTGGGCTAAGTCTCTTCTTCTTGGAGCATCTGAGAGCTGCTTTTACCTGCTTGACTCAGAAGGGCTTTTCAGGGCTTCAACCTTTGCCTGGGACACTGTGGAGGACTCACAGGTGCTTGCAGGGAAATCTGGACGCGCCTAAAGCAGAAATTGTGGAGGTGAGTGGTGGCAAGAGACAGCCTGGAGGAGTAAGGCATGGACTGCAAAATCACCCAGCTGCACAGAGCAGACACTGCTTTGCGTCAGCCCCCACTCGCACAGTACAGCTGCCCCCAAGGAGACTGGAGGCAGCTGGCATGAGCTGGCATCTGAGCACAAGCCCCCTCAAGTTGGCCATGATCCCCCTGCTGCTTTATATGACCACCTTTTGTCCACTGATGAAGAACTAAAGCCTAAAACATTAGAGAAGCAACCCGTCCAGTTTGCAGTAGCATGTGTCAGTGTGGGGGCAGGGAAGGAAGGAAGGGTGCGGAAGGAAGGAAGGGTGTGGAAGGAAGGAAGGAAGGAAGGAAGGAAGGAAGGAAGGAAGGAAGGGTGTGGAAGGAAGGAAGGAAGGCAGGAAGGAAGGCAGGAAGGAAGGAAGGAAGGAAGGAAGGGTGCGGAAGGAAGGGTGCGGAAGGAAGGGTGCGGAAGGAAGGAAGGAAGGAAGGAAGGAAGGAAGGAAGGAAGGAAGGAAGGAAGGAAGGAAGGAAGGAAGAGATGGGCTGTCAGCAGGAGGCACAGCAGCTTCTTGGCCTCGTGAGAAAGTGCCCACTTGTCTGGGATGCATTGTGCCCAGGGCTGTGCAGCTGACATACCTCTGGCTTTTGGACTCTCCAGCACCACGGTCTCTGTGCTGTGTTCTTGGCACATGTCTGGCAGTGAGGGACATGCATGGGGACATCTTTTTGCCTGGGGCTGCTTGTCTGCTCAGCTTGCTAGGCCACTTTGCTCTTCCTGGTGCTGCATTGTCTGAGTCTTCTGCTGCCACTCCTCCTCTTCTTCCTCGCTGGCTCATAGTCCCTGTCACCTACCCAGGCCTCTTCTCACTGTCGTTTCCTTCCCTTCTCTTCTGACTGGGGGTACTCTGCAAGCTGTTACATGCAAAGTCGGATTAGCTAGGGGAAGGCAGGAGCCATGAGCTAAGTCTCTTCTTGGAGCATCTGTGAGCTGCTTTTACCTGCCTGACTTGGAAGGGCTCGTCAGGGCTTCAGCCTTTGCCAGGGACTCTGTGGAGCACTTGCAGGTGCTTGGAGGCAAATCTGGAGGTGCCAAAAGCAGAAATTGTGGAGGTGAGAGGTGGCAAGAGACAGCCTGGAGGAATAAGGCAACAATTGCCAAATAGACCCCTTAGCTGCACAGAAAAGACATTGCATTGCATCAGCTCCCTCTCACTCGCACAGCACCGCTGCCCCCAAAGAGACTGGAGGCAGCTGGCAGGAGCTGGCACCTGAGCACAAGCTCCCTCAAACTGACTATGCTCGCCACTGCTGCTTTCATTTGCAAGTCTTTTTTCCAATCATGAGGCACCTGCCTAAAGCATTGCAGAAGCAACCTGAGAAGTTTGCACTTGCATGTGTCAATGCAGGGGCAGGCGGGCAGGAAGGAAGGAAGAAAGCAAGCAACCAAGCAGGAAGGAAGGAAGCAAGGAATGCGAAAGGCTCCAGAGATGCACAACAGCTCCCTTGGGCTCAAGAGGAAGTACCTGCCTGTCCAGGACGCATTGTGCCCAGGTGTGTGCAGCTGACAGACCTCTGCCTTTTGGGTCTGCAGCAGCGTTGCCTCGATGCCATCTTCTTCTTGTTGTGTATCTGGCAGCGAGGTGAGCGCACGGGGACAGCTCTGTGCCTGGGGCTCCTCATTGTCTTCGCCTGCAGGGCCACTTTGCTTTTCCTGGCGCAGCTCTGCAAAGCAAAACCATTTGCATCCAAGCGATGCATCAGAAGGCAAGAACAAAGAAAGCTAAGCTCACAGGGAAGCCCTATGCCACTTGTCTGCTGATGCGGAGATTGCAGGGACCCCCAGTGCCATGGCTGGGACAAGCCTCCCTTCCTGCTCCTACCTGTGCATATCTCTGAAGGTGCAGGTGACTCCTCCCAGCCAGCAGTCTCCTCCCAGAAGATGTCCTCCAAGTTCAGAATCATGTAATCCACCAGCACCTTCACCTGCACACAGGAAAGCTTTGCTCTCAGCCCTGGGGCCTGACAGCGTGCCAAGCAGCACCTGCCATCACTGCTGAGCCTTGCCTCTGCACACAAGGCACTGCCTCTTGCAGGGGCAGCTCTTGCAGGCAGCTCCTGCACCAGCCTTGGCTGCAGAGAGGCGCTGCCAGGCACAGGCACCTCTGGGCAGCCAAGCTGCCGTGGGCCGGCCAGGCTGCAGCCAGCTGCTGAGGACAGCATTACCTTGTCATTCTCGGCCACCATGGCCTCCAAGTTCAGCTGCTCCTCCTGTGCTGGGCTCAGCAGGCTTGGCCCCAAGCAGATGGCCAGGTTGCTGCAGCTCATTCGGCTGCTGGATGTGTGCTGGCCAATGTCTTGCAGCAGTGCCAGCAGCTGCTTGAGGAGGAACAGTTTGGCTGCAGGCAACTTCTTGGCCACCCTGAGGGAAGAGGAAGACAATGGTCATCAGCAGGGCCATGTTGCCCACAGTGTGCAGCAGAGTGTGGAACGACAGCGAAAAGCAGCATCTCCCTCTCCAAATATCGAGACCTACCTCAATATCCATGGAGCTCAATCTTTTGAAATAAATGCGTCCAGAATGAAAAGCTGATCTCAAAAATGCAAGTATAAGTAATTGGATCTAGAATTTGAGGGAGAGGCACTCTGGCCACCCCATCTTCACAGCCTCTCCCTCAGCAGCTTCGCCCCACGCACAGCACTCCTCCTGCAGAGGTACAAGCACATGGCCATGGAGGAAGCCAAGGAAGCTCTGCAGAGCCCCTGCAGGGCTGCCATGGAGCTCTTGCCAAGCCCTGACCAGCAGCAGCCCTCGTGGGCCCTTGCCAGCGCCCTGGGCTGACTTGGGGCAGTGCAGAGGGAAAGGCAGGCAGCAGAGCCTGGCACATCCATACCTGAGCTTCTTGAGCTGCCGCAGCCTCCCCCATTGTCTGTATCTGCTGCTGCCTCTCCTCTGCCTCTTCCTTGCTGGCTTGTAGTCCCCGTCTCCTGCCCAGGCCTCAACTTGCTTACGTTTTCGTCCGTTTTCCTGTGCCTGGGGGTAGCCTGCAAGCCTTTACATGCATGGTTAGATTAGCTAGGCATAGCCAGGAGTCATAAGCTAAGTCTCTTCTTGTTGGAGCATCTGTGAACTGCTTTTACCTGCTTGACTCGGAAGGTCTCATCAGGGCTTCAACCTTTGCCAGGGACTCTGTGGAGGACTCACAGGTGTTTGGAGGCAAATCTGGAGGTGCCTAAAGCAGAAATTGTGGAGGTGAGTGTTGGCAAGAGACAGCCTGGAAGAGTAAGGTATCAGCTGCAAATCACTCCCTTAGCTGCACAGAACAGACACTGCTTTGCATCAGCCCCCACTCGCACAGTACAGCTGCCCCCAAGGAGACTGGAGGCAGCTGGCATGAGCTGGCATCTGAGCACAAAGGCTCTCAAGTTGGCCATGACCCCCTGCTACTTTCATTTACAAGTATCTTGTCCACTGAGGAGGCACGTGCCTAAAGCACTGCAGAAGCAAACTGTCAGTGCAGAGGCACACAGGCAGGCAAGCAGGCAGGCAGGCAGGAAAGAAGGAAGGCAAAATCTCAAGAGGTAGGTGACAAAATTTGTGCTTTTCTAGGATGTGTTGTGCCTCTGTTTCTGTCGCTGAAATACCTCTGCCTTTTGGGCCTCCAGCAGCGTGGCCTCTGCACTCTCTTCTTGTTTGCTGTCTGGCAGCGAGGGCGATTCATGGGGACAGCTTTGTGCCTGGGGCTCCTCGTCTGCCTGCCTTGAAGGGCCACTTTGCTCCTCCTGGAGCAGCTCTAGAAAGCAAAAGCACCAAAATGCAGCCAAGCAATGTCTTGGAAGACAAGAGCACACAGAGCAAAAGCCACAAGTGAGCCCTGTGCCTCTTGTCTGCTGGACGTGGAGATTTCTGGGACCCCCAGTGCAGGGCTGGGACAAGCCTCCCTTCCTGCTCCTACCTGTGCATATCTCTGTGGGTGCAGGTGACTCTTCCCAGCCAGCAGTCTCCTCCCAGAAGATGTCCTCCAAGTTCAGCATCATGTAATCCACCAGCACCTTCACCTGCACACAGGAAAGCTTTGCTCTCAGCCCTGGGGCCTGACAGTGTGCCAAGCAGCACCTGCCATCACTGCTGAGCCTTGCCTCTGCACACAAGGCACTGCCTCTTGCAGGGGCAGCTCTTGCAGGCAGCTCCTGCACCAGCCTTGGCTGCAGAGAGGCGCTGCCAGGCACAGGCACCTCTGGGCAGCCAAGCTGCCGTGGGCTGGCCAGGCTGCAGCCGGCTGCTGAGGACAGCATTACCTTGTCATTCTCGGCCATCATGGCTTCCAAGTTCAGCTGCTCCTCCCGCGGTGGGCTCAGCAGGCTTGGCCCCAGGCAGATGGCCAGGTTGCTGCAGCTCATTCGGCTGCTGGATGTGTGCTGGCTGATGTCTTGCAGCAGTGCCAGCAGCTGCTTGAGGAGGAGACAGTTGGCTGCAGGCAACTTCTTGGCCACCCTGAGGGAACAGGAAGGCAATGTTCATCAGCAGGGCCATGTTGCCCACAGCTGTCCCCAGAGCTTGCCCCAGGCAGGGGTGCAGCCAGTGGCTGTGTTGCACAGCTCTGCCAGCACTCTCAGCCAGCGGTCGGGCTCCCACGCTCCTGCAGGAAGGAAGCGCGGCGTTGCTTCCCAGCTGCTGATTTTCCCCGAGCCCACGCAAGGGAAGGATCGCTGTGCATTGCCCCAAAATGGGAATGCCAGGCACCAAGAGTGAGGTGCCCGAAAACACAGCCTTTGAAGGAGACCACCCCCTTCCCAGCAAATGCCAGCTTTGGAGCAATGCCTGCTGCAGAGCTGTAACTGCTGCTCACTAAAGCTTACACTTTCAGCTGAGAGATCTTGTCTTCCCTGCTGGCCATCTGCATCGCTGCCATCCAGTCCTCGTAGAGGTCTGTGACGAGGAGCTTGGAGGGGATGCTTCTCAGGAAGTCCTGCAATGCCAAGGGCTGCTGGTGAGCCTTGGAAGCCATGGCAGCCCAGGCAGGAGCCTTTGCAGCTGCAGGGCAAGAGGGCTCACCTTTAGGACGACAGCCAGCAGCAGAACCGGCTGGCTTGCCATGTCGACAGGCAGGCCACGGTCCAGGGCCTGCCGCAGCTCCTGAACTGCCGTGGTGCTCTCCGCTTTGCGGAAGATGCCTTCTGTTGTGGGCCCTTGCTGGCGCAGGACAGCCAGCAGCTCCTGCAGGAGAGGCAGGAGGGCAGGGACATGTGTGAGGAGCTGGGCCGGTCCAAGAGCAGTGGCCAGGGCCAGAGCTCCTCCCCAGCCTGGGCTCCCTGCCTCCTGCCATCAAGGGGCTGGCAGCAGAAGGCTGAGCCATGGCTGAAGAGCCCTGTGGCCCATGGCTGGGGGCTGTGCATGGGGACATTGGCTGCACAGCAGCCGGACACAGGGATGGGCAGCCCCCGTGCGGGCTGCCTTACCTGGATGGGCCGGGGCAGCACAGTGCCATCCTCTGCACAGATGGCTGCCAGGGGCTGCCCAAAGAGCGCCCTGCTGCAGCCGGAGCCCTCCTGCCCTGGAGCCTGGGCAGCCCCAGCTGGGCCCCGCCGCAGAGCAAAGGGCCATGGCAGCCACCTCCTCCTCGTCCTGCTGCGGGCACCACTAACGCTGGTCCCTCCTCCTGCAAAGGAAAACAGAACCAAAACTTGTCACTGGAGACCACCAGGCCAGTGCTGTTGCAGCCTGCCCTGCCCTGCCCTGCCTGCCTAGAGCGCTGTGCAGAGCCATGTGGCACCCCAGGCACACACAGCTGGCAGTTGCAAGTGTGGCTGCGGCTCGGAGGCTTCTGAGAGCTGGCGTGGTGCTGGGATAAGCTGCCCCAGCCCTGGCCCTGCTTTTCTCCAAGCTGCGGGCAGCAGCGGATGTCCCCCCTCGGGTGTCACACCTGCACAGCCACACTCAGGGGACAAGCGAGTGCAGCTCACTGCCAGAGCAGAGGCTGGCCTTTCCTCCCCAAACTCACCTGGGCAGCGGCCAAGTTGTCCTCCGTTGTCGGATGGGGCCATGGCAGGCGCTTGCTGGGGATCAGCCTGCAAGAATCGAGGTTTGCTTGCTGAGCAGCCCTGCAGCACAGAGGGCCCCCGGCCAGCCGCCCCCAGCCCCAGCAGCCTGAGCACGGCACACGGCTGGCAGCCTCTGCCCTGCGGCCTCTCTGCCCCGCACAGCAGCAGTGCTGCCGCTGGCAGCAGCAAGGACGTGCCGGCGCTGCCGCTGGCTCCCCATGCCTCTGCTCGCCCCGTGGCACCAGGGAGCCTTGCTTCCCTTCCCCGCACACGAGGCCACTGTGCTAGCCATGCCTCCGTGGCACCCAGCACAGCCAGAGGCTACAGTGGGCAGAAAGGCAGCTCTTCTCACCTTTTCCAGCTCTGCGAGCAGCCGCTCCAGCTTCCTGCCGCTCAGTGTCCTCCCCTGCGCAAGAGAGAAGCCATGCAAGAAGGTGAGCAGCCGCGCCTCTGGGGCTGGGCGCACGGAGAAGTGCTCGGGCACAGAGCCCGCAGCAGAGACACTCACTGCACGGCAGCCATTCAGCTCCGCGGCCACAGCTTTGATGCTCGGCAGGCGGCTCACTCGGGCTCCGGGGCTCCTGTGTAGTGGCAAAAGGGACAGGCAGAGAGCTGGGTGAGCCCACAGCCACCTGTGGTGCCTTGTCAGGCAGCTGTGCCCGACAGCTGCCCGCAGCCGCAGGGACAGCTCTCCCCAGCTGAGGAGCTGTGCGGCTACTGCGGGAGCATCCCCTGCAGCAGCAGCAGCAGCAGCAGCAGCTTACCCCTGCAGTGCGCCCACCCACTGCTCCTTCAGCGCCTGGGAGCTGCAGGAAGAGAGGAGAACCAGCGTCAGGCCCTGCTGTTCCCCAGCACCCTGAGGGTCTACACGCGCGCCCGCATGCCCCTCCCAATGCCCAGGGACACAAGGGCAGGACCAAGCCCTGTGCTGGGCATGGCACAAAGGTGCTGCCCAAGCCCTGGCTCCCTGTGAGCTGCCAGAGTAGTGGCTTTTGCCCTTGCCTTTTGGCAAGCCAAAGCTGACTGGGGGGGACACAGGCCACTCCCTGCTCCCGCTCTGCACGGAGGCCAGAGGCCATGGCAAGACTGCCAAAGGCCTCCTGCTTCCCATGGCTGGCAAGCTCTCCTGCCCTGCCAAGGCACGTGGCTCCACGACTCACCCAAAGGTGGCAATGCATGAGCCCCTGGGCCAGATGAGGATGATGGAGGTGGCATCCTCATGGCTGCCCTCCTGCTGCTGCTCTTCTCTGGGCGGCACTGCCTCCTCGCTGCCGCTCAGCACCCACAGCTGTTCCAGGGCCAGGCGGAGCCGTGGGCGCAGGGTGGTGCCTCGGCTGCAGAGAGCAGAGGAAAGCAGTGAGGGGCACGTGGCCTCCCTGGCGTCCCCCGGGGCAGAGCCCTGGTGTGTCTGCCCCCCTTGGCCCCACCGCCTGCCAATGTCGGCACACACAGCGGTGCATGGAGCCCTCAGGGGCTGGGAGGCTGGGGCTTAGGCCAGGCTGGCTGTGGCCTGGCCCAGGGACAGGGATGGGGCAAAGGCGGCTGGGCCCTGAGGCTCTTACTGCAGCTTGGCGACCACCAGCTCATCCTGGAGGAGGAGAAGGCGCCTCTCACTCCTCTTTGGGCCATGCCTCAGAGCCACGTCTGAGCTCAGCACGGCCTCGTCGCTGCTGAGAACCTTCCTGCAGAGCAGAGAGTGGCAGCCATGAGAAGGGCGGCCCCTTCTGCTGTGGCTTGCGGCCGTGGCCATGTGTCTCTGGGCTCTGGGGGAGCCTACCTGGAGCCGAAGCAGCTCTTGGCCTGGCCCATCCTGCCTGGCACAGGAGGACCCTGGTCTCGCCTCAAAGACTCTTGCCCTCGCTCACAGTGAGGCTTCCAAGCGGGACTGAAAAGTTGGGCTGGTGCCGCTTGGTCAGAAATTCGCTTTCTTGCACTTTCGATCTGCACAACAGACAGCACTGGGCTGCTGCTGCCACCTCTCGTGGACGCTGAGTCCAACTGACCAACGGTCCGAGCCCAATGGAGCCTGGCCTGGGCAGTTGGGGTGGGGCAGTGGGGGCAGGGCTTCCTGCCGGGCCCGGCCAAAGGCGACTCTGCCCACGGCAGCCCCGAGCTGGACACACACGAGGCCAAGGCTCAGCTCCCTCCAGCTGCTGCCATGGCTCTGCCTCCCACAGGCCTGCGCACTGTCAGCTGCCTTGGCCCCAGGGGCTCTTTGGCCCCTCCAAATAGCTCAGCCTGGCCTCCAGTGGGACCTGCTTTCACAGCTGCCTCTTCGCCAGCTTCTACTGCTGCAAGGGCTTCTTCCTCCTCCTCCTCCTCCTTCTCCTCCTCCTTCTCCTCCTCTTCCTCCTCCTCCTCCTTCTCCTCCTCCCTGGCTGCCGGACTTGCCTCTTCTGCAGGACTTGCCTCTTCTGCTGCACATTCAGCTGCAGCAGCTTCCTGCCAGCCCTTCTCCAGCCCCTCAAGGTTCCTCTGCCTGCCAGCAGCTCCACCCTCCCACCCACCAGCCTCTCCCAGAGGCCACATGTGTGCCCTCAGCCCGCTCTTTGAAGGGACACTCTAATGCCAAAATATTTTTGCTTTTTATATATTTTTCCTCAGTCCATAGCTCTGTAGTCTATGATTGTGTAATTCTATCATTTCTTAGCTACCTGCAGTACTTTTCCTACCCTGTCAGGCAAACACATTCCAGGAATTCTAGTCTAATCTTGCTCCTTCAGTCAGTCAAGGCTATTTCACTTCCCCATGTATTTAGATACAAAAAATGGGTGGGTAGAAGCAAGGCAGAGGCTTTAGTGTGGCTCTGAACCAAGAGGGGGAATTACTTCATTAATTGTTCTTCTAATTCAAAATTCTTGCCAATCGTGCTAATTGGAGAAACTGATGAAAGTGCTGAAGCCCTGTCTCACATGTGCATTTCACCATGAGTGCACCTGGAGGACTGTCAAGATACGGTAACCGCTTTTTAGCATCTGAATCTTGTTTGGCTCTTGATTTTCAGGGTTCCAAGGCAACAACTCAGCCCATCAGCTGCATCACTCAAGGGCAGCAGCGCCTGCAGACGACAGCACAGGGTGGCCAGGCCTGCACCTTGCTAGCAGGCAAGCTCTGCCCAAGGCCTCAGCAACTCAGGGGGAAAGCCACGTCCCTTTTGGCCATGAGGCACCCAGTGCTGCTCCTCTGCATCCCCCTAAGTCCCAGTCCAGTCTGTCCAAAGGCTCCCAGTTTGCCTGAGGATGGCCCATCCCTTCCGTGTGCTGCCAGGACGGGTGCATCAGACACAGGGGCACAGGGGCTGTGCTGTGCCCTCGCTTGCTGCGGGGAGAGCCCCCAGGCCACCTTCTGAGGTGGCACCTTGGCTGTGCTCACGGTGCTCACAGCGGCGGCAGGAGGCTGCCTGCGGCTCTGGAGGCCAAGGCTAAAGCTCAGGGGTGGCTCTTGATGGGCAGGTGATTTCCCCATGCTCAAACACAAAAAATGGGACACGAGAAAGGCCTAGAAGCATAGAGAGCTTTGGGTTGGCGTGTCCTGAAAGAAGTGAGATGCCCTCGTGCACTGGGGCTTGCTTCTCTTGGCTCACTTTCCCCATGGCAGGTGGAGCTTTCCTTAGCAGGCCCTTGCAGCGCCTTCTCCCTGAACGTGGGGCTCTGCCGCCTCCCCAAAGCCTTGGACGCTTTGCTGCCATGCCTTTGTGCACCTGGGGATGGGCGGGGCATGCCTGCCTCTTGTCCCCCAGCCCCCATCATCACTCCTTGCCAAAAGCCTCCCGGATCCTAAGGCGCACATCTGCTAAATGCTCCGAATAATACAAATCCACAGACGGTTCAGTTTCAAAATGTCACGGTTTGCCCATTGCTACAGCGGCGCTGCCTAGAGAGAAGTGCACCAAAGCCAACTTCCCTTGAAAAAGGGAATTTATTACAGCTCACCAGGACTGCACTGCTTCTATACAATTAACAAGTTCTGTTCCTAGCTTCCTACAGATTGTTCCATCTCTGCAGACCACATGGGAAGATACAAACACCAATTCACACCACCTAATGTCTAACAGGTTACAGAGTTGCGCCTATACAGATCCATGTTGGGATAAAAGAGACAAACACCCATGGCAGTCTCTAAATCCCCACAGAGCTAGAACAAAA
This sequence comes from Acanthornis magna, assembly GCA_036785705.1. Taxonomy (NCBI): domain Eukaryota; kingdom Metazoa; phylum Chordata; class Aves; order Passeriformes; family Acanthizidae; genus Acanthornis; species Acanthornis magna. The sequence goes on from JAWUZG010001345.1 coordinate 44,818, forward strand.
CTGTACAATGCAATGCATGCTTCCATAGACACTCATACACAGATAAAACTGTACTACGTGACGCATGTTTATGTAGAAATTTATGCAGAGATCAACACAACTATCAGTGGTGTGTAAATATATTGTCATCTCTATAAAAATGGCTGTACACAGCAAAAAAAAGGAAACAGGACTATACAAACACCAAAGCACCCATCAACGCTTCCATACCCCTGTAACAAAAGACATAGAACTGTGTAGCTGTACAACTTGTTATGTACCGAAATAGAACTGGAGACAGACAGAGACATATCGATACGCAGGCACTCCGATAAGCCGGGACATATAGGGGTAGAGCAAGATACACAGGGAACCCGGCCGGCCCAGTCCAGGAATGGGCCAAAGAAGAACATATTGCCCCTCTTGGAATGGCTTGGGGATGCTCTAATGGGAAATTTGATTTGCATTTGTCATTAGAACAACATGCTGGGCTTAGGTGTGGAATTGGAATCCCCTCCCTTGGCCCCAGACGCATCTTTACTTTCGCTAAAGTGTCTAGAGAGCGTCACTATGGCAGTGGTCCCTCTGCAAAGGCAACACAAAGGGCAGAATGAGCAATTGAGGGAATTAACTTTCCAGATTACTATACCACTGGACAAAAAATAATCCCTACTCCTGGAAAATGTCCTTACTCCCTATGTCACCTTAGAAAGACACTAATTTGTATTAGAAGATATCACCTGGTGATTAAATGTATTAAGCAATTGGTCACAACATGCATTGGGAGAATTAAACACCCAAGTCCAGCAAACTACTAAAAGGACTTTGCAAAACAGATTAGCCATGGATATGATATTGTTAAAGGAACAAGGAGTTTGTGGAATGTTGAATTTGACAGAAACTGAGTGTTACAGAACAATTCATAATGCCTCTACCTCCTTAGAGGAGGCATCAGCTAAGATGAGAGAAAAAAGGAAGCATAGTAGAAATTTGTTTCATGCAATGCAACCACAAGAAGTGTTTGACAGTTCATGGGTCACTACCATCCTAGAGTCTCTTGGGCTCACAGGGTGGGGAAGATGGTTAGCTCCAATGGGAATAACAACTGTCACTGGAATTGTGTTCCTAATTGCTGGCATTGGTCTGGCTGAATGCATGATACAACGCTTGCTCCTTTCCTTCTCTCCCTCTGTACACTACATTCAAATCACCACTGACGGCAGACAAAAAAGGCTGACACTCCAAATGGAGGCAATCATCAGCTTCAGCTCAACTGTTTGTTATCCCGCGCGGTACAGTCTTTTATACCCTCTTTGCCACACCCATAACAGGTGTACCTTGCTACCTTACAGTTGATTAGCAAACTCTCCACACATATCCTTTCTGCTTGGTTCCCTTATAAGGTTGTTTATGTCTCTTGTTTATTACTCCTCTTGATAAGCTGTAATTTATCAAGATCCAGGCTGCCTGCAGCCTTTTCCTATCTTACCACACACCACCACCGAAGAAAGTTACATCGATGTCTCGTGAAATAATGCCAAATCACGGGCTGGGATGTAAGAGCCTGATAATAAGAGAAAGGCTTCAAAAAGTGCTTCGTCATTATGTCTGCTTCGCTCCCCCCACCCTGTCTCAGCAGCAATTAAGGTAGCACAGAGTGCTGGTGACCTATCCTATGCTTTTTCAAGTAACCTTAGCTTTTTCTAACTTTTCTCTACTTTCTCTTTCTTTCTCTTTGCCTCTTACTATTAACTAAAAAGATATACATTTTTTGGCATCAAATTTAATCTCAATTGGTTTTTATCTCATTTTTTGAAAGTCCTTTCAACCTTCAACGTTCTTTCTGTTTTATGCACAGAAACTTAATTTTGTTTGCTCATCTGTGTTTAAACCAGTTTGTAACAACCACCTAATTGACGATGGAGTACACACAAAGTCCTTTCCCTCAATTTCTGGAAAAATATCTGTGAAGATGTGTCCAAACTTTAGGAAAAAGCCCTACGTGTTTCAAGGGTCTGTGTAGGAGACTTCTACCTCTGTGAAAGTTTGTGTAGATTTTAGAGTTTATAAGGTGAAGTGTCTGTCAGTCAGAAATTCCAGCTTATTTCCTGACATCTTGCTCTCAAGGCAATTTGTTCCTTGTCAGCAGGGATGTTTATTGTATCCCATCTCTCCGGTGCCAGAAATAACTCCTTTACCAGATGCCTATCTGACCTGGGTTAACTCACCCATTCAAGGGAGGGGGAGAATGCCCAGAATTATCGCACCCGCTGATCGAACAGATGAGCTCTGCTGTGGTAGGGGGAAATGTCCTGCCACAGTCTGCTGATCCCAGAGCCAGCCAGGTTGTGCTCTGTGTTCCAAAGACTGTTCAGAGTGGGCAGAAAAAATGCTGCGTGCACAGCGGAGAGTCCTGGAAGGTGCTCCCAAGAACATCCTGCTGCGGCAACAGGGCTCTGCTCTCTGGCTGGGAACAGCCTGGCTTTGCTGCTGTGACCGCAGGCAGGAGCTGAGGCAGGTGCAGAGGCAGCAGGCAGCTTGTGTTTGCAGAGGGCCTGGGGCTGCCCGTCTGAGCCTACACCTGGAAACACAGTTGGGGCAGGGTGAGCTAGAGCTGGAGTGCCTGTTCTGAAAGGACCAGAAGTAATTCAGCCTTGCCAGGGGTTCTTAAGAGCGTGTTGGTGCTCCCCAGGAAAAGTCACCATTTGGGGCAATGCCTTTGGAGGAAAGGGGCTTGCTTCTCAAGGCAAGTGCTTCCCAAGGAGCTGCCAGTGAGGCAGCTGCCACTGTCTCCCTGTAGCTCCCTGTGGTCCTCTCAGTCCTTGAGGCCCTTTGCCCTTGGCAGAGGGGCAGGGGAAGGGAGAAGGCTGCGAAGAGCAGCTTTGGCATCTGCCCGCACCTGCGGAGACCAAGCCAAGCAGCTGCAGCAGGGTGTGTTACCCCCTTTTGGAGAGAGCTCTGAGCAGGACCACCTCTGTCCAGCTGAGAGCCCCGAAGCTCTCCTGGAGAGCTGTGAATTAAAAGCCCTTCATGCACACCCTTGTCCCATCTTACCTGCCTGGTGTGTTTAAAGTCTTGGCAAGATGCATTTGCCTCTTGCTTGGCAGAAGCTGCTCTGGGCAGGGCCAGCACAGAGCTGGGCTCTGTGGGCAGGCAGCGTGGAGAGTCTTGGCTGATCTTGGTGTGTCCCTGGCCTCAGAAAAGGCTTGCAAGCTTTGGCTCCCAGAGCGTCCTGCTCATGGGCTCTTGCTGTGCATCCTGGGGAGCACAAGGCAGGCATTTCTGGCAGCTGGGCATTAGCAGGCCTTCAAATGGAGCATGTTCTTGAGCAAGGCCAGCTGAGATCCCCTGAGAGGAGCTGAGTGCTCCTTGCTCCTCTCTGCTGACACATGAGCGTTTGTTGCTTTCGGGGTGACCCAGGCTGTGTGAGGGGCTGCTACGCGTACACGAGACAGCCAGTCCTGTCCCCCTGGGTCGCAGCAGTGCCTCGCAGCAGTCCTGCACACACATCAGGACGCTGGCCAAGAGAGGCCCTGCAAGCTGAGGCAGCTGATTTGAAGCTGGCGCAGGTACCTACAGGTCAAGCACTGCGGTGTTCCCTCAGGATACACCAGTGCTGGGGGGTCTCCCCAGAGCTGACTGGTGCCTCCCACAGCTGGTGGCACCAGGTCCTTTCCTGCGGAATGTTCTACCTTACCTGCCCCTCTCGAGAGCAAAGAGGGGGCTACAGAAAGAGCTTGCCACGCTGCTCTCAATCCTTTACCAGCAGTGCTGCTTAACTGGAGAAGTCTGAGCTGACTGGAGCTGTGCAAATGTGACAGCCATGCACAGGAAGGGTCGCAAGGATGACCCAGGAGCTGTAGGCCTGGCAGCCTGAGCTGGGTAGCAGGGAAGGGTTTGGAGCAGATCCTCCCAAGTGCCATCCCACGGCACGTGCAGGGAACGAGGGGGGTCTGCCGGAGGGTGGGAATGCTCTGCGCAGGGATCGGGGCCAGGTGGGGGTGTTGAGGGGTCCCGTGGGGGTGTTTGGGGGAGGCTGATGTTTGTGGGGGTGTTGGGGAAGGAGTTGTCTGGAAGCTGAGAGGTCTAGGCTGCAATTTGATTCAGCTCCAAGGCAGCATCTGTGCTTTTGCACAGCTTTGGTTAGGGAGGGCAGAAAGAGTACCTGTGACTTCTGTTCGTGGTCCTGATTCTCATGCAGGGAAAGAGGAGGGGTGAGCTGCATTTTATTGGCCACTTAGATATCTGTGTCAGAGAGAGGATTAGTCTTTTTGCAGTGTACTCATTTGTTTTGGGGTACCTGTGTAACACTGAGGGGGCTTTCATTCCTTGAGAGCTTTTATTGCTGAGAGAATTTTTATATTCTTATCCCTTCACAGAAAACCAAAGAACGGTCTTTTTTTTTGCCTCTGATTTGTTCTTGGTTTTCATAAGTGACTCTCAATGGACGACAATAAGGTAAATGAGTTACTGGTTTGAGATGGGAAGCAAACCTGCAAATCTTTTGCATTCTCAGGCCACACCAATTGATTTGGGAAGTTTGCAGCTTTTTTGAGCTACTTGAGTTGAGCAATGGGAAGTAATGCTTTTCTGAATGCAGCATCACTAAATGCCAGATTCTTCTGTGCCTCTGTGGCAAAGGTGTTTGTGTGCTGCAGGAGATCACTTCAATGAGAAAAGGACTCCAGGACGGACTGACATCTTCTGACAGGTACCAAGTGCTGGCACCAGTGGCTCCAGGTGCTCCTGCCGAGGGCCAGCTGCAGGAAGGAGCACAGACAGCAATGCACGCTGCCCTTGGCTGCCCTCTGGCAGAAAAACCCCCGGAGGCACAGGTCTCTGGGGCAGGAGTCAGGCAGCAGCGCTGCCAGGGCTCGGGGGCTGAGAGAGACCAATCTGATTTTTATTCGTGCCTCAACATATGTTATACATGAGGTGAAAAATTCTTTTAGGGGCTGTACACACAGAGCTGGGAGCTCTGTGCCCCGGAGGCTTCGCCTGGCAGGCAGGCAGGGCAGAGAAAGCTTCCAGCACTGCTCTGCAAGCGACCCCCCCTTGCCGGGGGGGCAGATCCGCGGATGCCCCGGCAGAAAACGCGCAGGCAGGCAGGCTCCAGGAGGGCCAAGCACATCAAGGCAGTGAACTGCGACACAACCGTGCCCATTTCCTTTTGGCTTTCCTGGAGGGAGCGGCGGCTCGCCCGGAGGGTCAGCTCTGCCTCCCTCCCCGCCTCGCTTTTTCCCTCGCTGAGCTGCTGCTCCTTCCCTGGCTGTCTGTCCTGCCCGGCCCTGTCCTGCCCGCGCTTCGCCGCTTCCGCGAGGCAGCTCCATCGCCGTGACACCCTCGTGCTCTGCCGTTTGCCCAACGGAGCTGCCGCTGCACCCTGCCTGCAGCCAAACCCGGCCCCGGCCCCGGCCCCGGCCCCGGCCCCCGGCCCCCGGCCCCCGGCCCCGGCCCCGGCCCCGGCCCCGGCCCCGGCCCCCGGCCCCGGCCCCGGCCCCGGCCCCGGCCCCGGCCCCCGGCCCCGGCCCCGGCCCCGGCCCCGGCCCCGGCCCCGAGTGCGCCCTTAGCCTCGGCAGCCTGTTCCTCGCCCAACGCAGGGACACGCAGCTGCTGCTGTTTGGAAATAGCGCCCTGCTCGCCCCGGGCAGAGTGCACTGAGGAAGAGTCCTTTATTCGCAGTTCAAACAGGTGTGGACGTTAAGAAACAAAGCCAAATGAAAGCAAGGCCTCCCTGCGCCCGCCCTCTCCTCAGGCTCCTCCGTTCCTCCTGCCCTGAGGGCCGCGGGGGCGAGACAGCGTCCTGAGGGCAGCGCCGGGATCGGGATCGTCCTGAGGGCAGCGCCGGGATCGGGATCGGGATCGCCCTGAGGGCAGGGCTGGCATTGCCCGGGCAGCGCCTGGATGTGCTGGGAAGCTCCTGGATTGTCTGGGCAGTGCCTGGATCCCCGCGGCAGCTCTGGTTCCCCTGGGCAGCCCGAAATATCCCCAAATATGACAAAATGTGGCAAAATGTACCCAAAATATCCCAAAATGTGACAAAATGTGGCTAAACGCACCCAAAATATCCCGGAAATGCCTGGAAGTGCATCAGAATGCACCCAAAGTATACCAAAAATACCCCAAAATGTGACAAAATGCACCCAAAATACCCCAACATGCACCCAAAATACCCCAAAATGCGACAAAATGCAACTAAAAGATCCCAAAATGCACCCAAAATACCCCAAAATGCGACAAAATGCACCCAATATACCCCAAAATGCGCAAAATGCACCCAAAATACCCCAAAATATCCCAAAAGAGGACAAGGACCCGGGGCGGGGGGGAGTTGGGAACATCGGGAGGGGTTAGGGACAGCCCCGGAGGGACAGGGATTGGGGACATCGGGGGGGTTGAGGACATCGGGAGGGGTTGGGGACATCGGGAGGGGTTGGGTGTGGTGGGACAAGCCCCAGCTCCTGCCATTTCCCGAGGCAGCTCCACCTCCTCGGCTGGAGGAACCCTGGGGGGCAGAGCCCAGGGCCATGAGCTCCGCCCCAGGGGCTGCCCGGGGCGTGGCCAGGGCTGAAGCCCCGCCCCCTCCCCAGAATGTTCTGTCTGTTCAGGTTGTGGTTGGTTTGTATGTGTTGTTCCCTCCCCTGCTTGTTCCTGATTGGGTGCCGGACACTTGGATCCGCCCCCTTCCCTCTCTCCCATTGGTTGGGCGCGCCCATATAAAAGCGCTGCACAAAGGCGGCAGCTCCCACTTGTCTCAGGGAGTTGCTGTCCGCCGTGTCCGGAGCCAGTGCCGTAGGTGAGGGCGGCCGGGGAAAGCAGGCGCACGCCGCAATACGACACTGGGGACATCGGGAGAGCTTGGGGACATCAGGAGAGGGTTGGGGACATCGGGAGGGGGACGGGGGCATCGGGAGGGAGTTGGGGACATCGGGAGAGGGATGGGGACACATGGGAATGGTTTGAAATGGGACAAAATGCAACTGAAGTGCGGCAAAATGCACCCAAAATATCCCGAAATGGGACAAAATGCACCCAAAATACAGCGAAATGCACCCAAAATATCCTAAAGTGCACCCCCCCCCCCGAGTGACCCCACAGTGGTTGGACCCAATGGAAAACCCCTGGGACACCCCCAATGTCCCCAAATCCCCAGTGTCCCCAAATCCTCCACTATCCTCATTGTCCCCAAATCCCCAAAATGCCCCAAAATTCCCCCATGTCCTTAAATGCCCCCAATCCCCCAAATCCTCCAAAATCCAAAGATCCCCAATATCCCCAAAATTCCCCCAATCCCCCAATGTCCTGAATTCCCCAAATCCCCAAAATTCCCCCAAATCCCTGAAAATGCCAAAAATCCCCCATTGTCCCCAATCCCCCAAATCCCCCAAATGTCCCCCATCCCTCCAATGTCCCCAATGCTCCCAAATGTCCCAAAATCCCCAAAACTCCCCCAATGTCCCCAGTCCCCCAAAAATCCCGAAATGCCTCAAAATCCCTCAATCTCCCCCAATGTCCCCAATCCCCCCCAAAATCCCCCAAATCCCCTAAATGTCCCCAATCTCCCAAAATTCCCCCACTGTTCCCAATGTCCTAAAATCCCCCAAATATCCCCAACGTCCCCAATCCCCCCAAAATCCCCCAAATATTGTCAAAATTCTCCAATGTCCCCCAAATCCCCCAAATGTTCCCAATCCCTCCAAATGTCCCCAAAATCCCCCAAATCCCTGAAAATCCCCAAAATTTTCCCAAATCCCCCTAATGTCCCCAAATTCCCCAAAATTCCCCCAAATCCCTCAAATTTCCCCAAAATCTCCAAAATTTGGGGTTTCCCACCCCCAGGATGCTCCAAAAACCCCCAAAATACTCTGAAATCTCCAAAATTTGGGGTCTCCCACCCCTGGAACCCCCCAAAACTTCCTGGGACCCCCCATAATTCTCCAAAATCCCCTAAAATTTGGGGTCTCCCACCCCCATGAGCCTCCAAAATTCCTGAAAATTCCGCAAAAATCTCCATATTTGGGGTCTCCCACCTCCTAAATTCCCCAAAATCCCCCAAATTTGGGGTCTTCCACCCCCAGGACCCCCAAAATTCCCAAGAATTCCTCCAAATTCCCTAAAAATCTCCAAAATTTGGGGTCTCCCATCCCCAGGACCACCCAAAATTCCCCCAGATCTCCAAAATTTTGGGTCTCCCATCCCCAGGACCCCCCAAATTCCTCAAAATTCTCCAAAATCCCCCAAGATTTGGGGTCTCAGACCTCCCGAAACTTCCCGGGACTATCCAAAATTCCCCAAAATCTCCAAAATTTGGGGTCTCCCACCCCCAGGACCCCCAAAATTCCTCAAAATTCCCCAAATTTGAGGTCTCACACCCCAAAAATGCCCCAAATTCCCCCAAATTGGGGTTTTTGCAACCCTGGGACACCAAAATTGCCTCAAATTTATCCAAAATTGAGATTCCCCCAGCCCTGGGATCCCCAAAAGCCCCAAATTTGGGTGAATTTGGGAATTTTTTGGGTTCTCAGCGTTGCAAAAATCCAATTTGGGTGGATTTTGGGTGAATATTGGGCGATTTGAGGGCATTTCGAGGGTCCCAGTGTGAAAAAATCCAATTCTGGGTGAATTTTTGGGGCAATTTGGGGCATTTTTGGGGACTCAGGGTGAGAAAAGCCCAATTTTGGGTCAACTTGGGGCATTTTGAGGGTCTCAGGGTCACAAAAATCCCAATTTTGGGTAAATTTGGGTTAAATTTGGGGCATTTTGCGGGTCCCAGGCATGAAAAAACCCAAATCTTGGGTGAAATTTAGGTGAATTTGGGACATCTTGGGGGTCCAAGACATGAAAAAATCCCAATTTTGGCTCAATTTAGGGCATTTTGGGGCATTTCGGGCGTCCCAGGGTTACAAAACCCCACAAATTTGGGTCAGTTTGGGGCAAATTTCTGACATTTTTTGGGTCCCAGGCATGAAAAAATGCCAATTTTCGGTCAAGTTTGGGCATTCTTGGGACATTTTGAGGGTCCAAGGACCACAAAAACCTCAATTTTGGGTGAATTTGGGGCATTTTGGGTATCCCAGGCATGAAAAAAACCAAATTTTGGGTAATTTTGGGGCGATTTGGGTCATTTTTGAGGTCCCAGTGTGAAAAAACCTCAGTTTTGGGTGAATTTTGGGCATTTTGGGGACATTTTGAGAGTCCCAGGTGAGAAAATCCCAATTTTGGGTGAATTTTCGGTGAACTTTTTTGGAATTTTGGGCATTTCGGTTGTCCCAGTTGTGAAAAAAACCAAATTTTGGGCGAGTTTTGGACATTTTGGGGGTTTCAGGTCAAAAAACCCCCAAATTTTGGGCGAATTTGGGGCAAATTTCTGACATTTTTGGGTCCCAGGCATGAAAACAATCTCAATTTTGGGTCAATTTAGGACATTTCCAGGGGCGCATGTGGGGAGCGCGTGGCCAAGGGGAATTTCCGGGAAGTTTTGGGGTGAAATTTGGGGTGAATTTTGGGGTTTTGGGGCAAAATTTGAGGGTTTTGGGGTCTCCGAGATTTGTGGGTTTTGGGGGAATTTGGGAGTTTTGGGCCGAAATTTTTGGGTTTTGGGGTCTCTGAGGTTTGGGGGAATTTTGGGAGGAATTTTGGGGATTTTTGGGGGGATTTTGGGGTTTTTGAGGCGAAATTGGAGGGTTTTGGGGTGTCTGAGGTTTGGGGAAAATTTGGGGGTTTTGGGGTCCCTGAAATATGGGAGTTTTAGGGAGAATTTTGGGGGTTTTGGAGATTTTGGGGTTTGGGGTGAAATTTGAGGGTTTTGGGGTCTCTGAGATTTGTGGGTTTTGCGGAAATTTGGGGGTTTTGAGGTCTCTGAAGTTTGGGGCAAAATTTGGGGATTTTGGGGGGGAATTTGGGGGTTTTGGGGCAAAATTGGGGGGTTTTGGGGTCTCTGAGGTTTGGGGGAATTTGGGGTTTTGGAGCAAAATTTGGGGGAGAATTTTGTGGTTTTGGGGTGAAATTTGAGGGTTTTGGGATCTCTGAAGTTTGGGGGAATTTGGGGTTTTTGTGGGAATTTTGGGGTCCCTGAGATTTGGGGAATGTTGGGGTTTTGGGAGAATTTTGGGGTCCCTGGGGGTCCCAGG